>JAYJLV010117582.1:0-10808 GCA_036873485.1 Torymus texanus | reverse complement strand
AAAGTGGACATTATTAGAAAAGCTGGATATTATATGAATATCCTTTGAATATCCTATTATATATATATATATATATATATATATATATATATATATATAAAATTATACTGAGCTCATATATTTAATAATAATAATAATAATATTAAAAGAATATCCTTTTAAGGTTTCCGACTTAAATCAGATGTGAGAATATTTTATTTCGATGGATGTTTTGTTCCCGAGTAATCGGATGACAAAAAATAGACTTTGACGAAATATTTTTAATATCGAAGGCATGCGTAAAGAAGGGCTGTTTGAGGGTTTAACAAAAAAAAAATACATTTTTCAAAATAACACTAGTGCATCACTCTTTTAATTTACGTAAATTTTCCAATACATGATATTGAAAGAGTTTTCAAGGCAGAGAGAGAACTTAGCTAGTTCTAGACTCGAATAAGACTAACTAATCATGCCATGGTATTTATACTAGAAGTTTCTCTTTTGAGAAGTTTCCAGAACAAATGGGATCTACTCTCTGAACTGAATACTCCTAACAAGAAGTACATAAAGAATGATATCACTCATGTTCCCCAGTGCATTTCTTTCACAACCATGATATTCTTTACTCTACAGTGCACCTGGGAAGTGCTTTACAAAACTGCATTCTTAATGCATATCGGCCGCCTAAGTGTATAGATTATCGTAGAACTTTCTAGAAGTTCATATTCTATGTAACATTATTTTTTTGACGTCATTAACTGTGTATTTTTTCAATTTATGAATGAATCGCAAAAAGTCGCGACGTATTGTCTGACACTTGTATACAAATTTGCGCACCTGCGTTGTACTACTACAAGATTTACAACTAAAACGTAGAAGACTACGAGAGGCAATTTATGTACCTCACATCTTGTATTCAAATTACGCGCCGGCCACCGCGCCATTCGTCTGCTCAGAAAATAGCATGGGTTAGCGGCTGCTGAAACGTCGCTGTAATCACTACGTCAGCTGTTATCTAGTCCATGTGTTTTTGTGGACATCGACGCGTACATAAAAGTTATTCAGTGTTAGATAAGTATTGGAAAAAGTGCAGTAAAATATATGTTAAATGAAAAGTGAAATGCTTCCACTTCGTAGTTGTATTTTTTTGATTCACATAATCTTCATTTAAGTTGAGTCTTTCTTTTTTATAAATTTTCTTTTTTTTGTAATGTCTTCAATTTTGCTTTTCTCTGTTCTATCGATTCTTTCTTTGTCTCTTTTTCTTGCAGCCGAAACATTATAAATTTCTGGAGTAACGTCAAGTGACTCATTACTCTTAGAATACAACACATTTCATTGTCAAACAGAATTATGTCAATGTTACATGTTGAAGTCTGGATTCAAAGCTATAGTTGACTGATATTTACATCAGAAGTTCCTGCTAACGTAACAAAATTGGTATTGTGGCTCATAGGATACCGGAATGACCTGATTAGTCTAGTCATGGTACAGAGAGATATTGGGCCGATGTGGATATCTTCTGCATGGTAAGTTGTATACTTGTAATTTCTTTAAGAATTATTATTATTAGTATGTAACGAACCGGAGCGCTGAGATTTACTCAATGTAAATACTGAGACGTATATGTGTCTGAGCGATACGAATGTAAATATGTATGAATAGTGGGGTGGGAGATCTGCTGGGGTACGCGACCAGTGTAAAATATTGAACGCTTAGATCGATGCGAGGAGGCCTAACGATAGGACGGCTCCTGCGCGTAAATCACGAGACCAAAACGCGCCCTTGTCAGGAATAAGTTAATTTCAAATAGCCAGTATAAATTCTATCGGAAGTGACATTCGTTAACTAATCAATCGTTGCTCTCGTTATAATTATAGCCTTTTATAATATTTACGAACTAGCGATTGAGGTGATCGATACATGAACCTTCTGTGGACGACATCACGAAGGACGGCGGCCGCAAACTCCATTTTTGTACACATCTCGCACGAAACGCGACACCTCGCTGTCCAGAGGGGTACACCTCACTCGCGCTAAACGACTGATCGCCCTCGTCGAAGGAGCACCGATAGGCGTTGGTAATAATTCCAGAAAAAATCATATTGTGACCATTGTCGTGCGATACGTCGATACTTTTATTGTACCGAGTATTTTGACTAACACGTAATAGTGTTGCCGCGGAATGCGGTAGATTGTATGCGCATAGGGGTGTGATGAGTGAATGTGTAAGTGAAGAGTTGATGGGTAGAATTATATTCGAAGCGTAAATAGTGATTGCGATAAGCGTGTATCCAACCAATATTTTGTTTGATTTGTAATCCAACACGTATGATAATATATATTTTTGAATATTATAATGTTTTAAATACTGATTTATCATCTTAATTTCATGTAGTCTTTTCAAGTATTATTATTATTATTAGCCAGCGTACGTCCAATTACAATACAAAATATCACGATTATACATTTGTACATTACATCAGTAATCCAGCAGAGGATAAACTTCCTGTGCGCTGGTCTGGAACACTTAAAACTAACTTAAGGCTAGCTTAAAACTGTAGTAAATTGCACAGTACTGTTGCATTTATTACAAACTAAAAGTTATGCAATTTATTTGGCAGACTATTTTTATTTTGTTCTTATTCGCTTATTAGTGGTTTCCTTGTATCTATTTCTTGATCTTTGCTTTTCTATTATTCTTGTTATTTATTGTCTTACGATTATTTGGAAGTTTGTTAAATTAATAGATGGCCCTTACGTAGTTATTTTTATTGCTTATTCTCCTACTGTTTTTCGGTAGCAGAATACTTTTGAATCTTGTGACTGTATTTGAATTGCTGAAACTATTTTTTAATTCTTCATAGTGATACTGCATTGATTCGTAGGTGAAGAGTTAATCTATATTCATTGGTTATCTTTTATAAAATTATTCTTATTAATTATCTTTAACACTTTATTCTGGTGATTTTGTAGGATTCTAGTTCTATTTCCATATTCCCCTCCGCAGGCAGTGATGCCGTATGATATTACGCTGTGAAAAATTGCATAATAAAGGATCCTTATGTTCTCTGTGGTCATAATTCTTGATAGTTTATACAAAGTGAACATGAGGTATTTCGTTTTGTTGTAAATGTTCGAGATATGTATATCCCATTTCATGTTGTTGTCAAAAGTAACTCCTAGATATTTGGTGCTATCAACTCTTGTTATTTGCTTATCTTTTATGTTTATGTTTAAGTTCTTGAGAGTGCTGTTGCAATTGTTACCAAATTCCATGTATATAGTTTTGTCTGTATTTAACGATAATTTGTTTAGAGCAAGCCAAAAACAGTTATTCATTTTAGTTTCGACATCTTTCCAATTTTTATCTTTTATTATTACTGCAGTGTCATCTGCATATGATATAATTGAGTTTTCGGGTAATGTTTGCAGCATATCGTTAATATAAATTATAAACAGAAGTGGACCTAGTATTGTTCCTTGTGGCACCCCTGTATCAACTACTTTAAATTGGCTTATTTTGTTGTTAACTTTCACTCTTTGTTTCCTGTTAGTAAGATAGTTTTTTAAAAGCTTGTGCACATTATCTCTAACTCCAAGATTGTATAATTTGTCAAGTAATATCCTGTGATCTATGGTATCAAAAGCGTTTGCTAAATCTAAGAAAAATTGCAATTGGCTCACTAGAATCGAGTTGATTGTATATTAGATTAGTTATTAGGTTTAAAGTGTCTTTCGTACTTTTGCTTTTCCTAAAACCAAATTGTTTATCAGAAATGGTATTGTATTTGTTGGAAAAACTTAGAAGTCTATTATGGATCAATTTCTCAAAAATTTTCGAAATGTTCGAGATTAATGAGATTGGTCTGTAGTTAGTCGGTAAGTGTTGTTCTCTTCCTTTATGTATCGGCGTAATTTCCGCCATTTACAGTGCTTCTGGCCAGACTCCTTTCTGAAGGCTGCTTTTTATTATATAAGCTAGAGGGTAACTTACGTATTCAATTAGTAGTTTGATACATGTTGTATTAATTCCATCAATTCCTCCATTTTTATTTTCTAATTTTAGTATTATTTTTTTAACTTCGTTCTGTGTTGTAGGCTGTAGGAAAATTCTTTTGTTGATTATGGGTGGTAATATTATATTCTCATTTTGTGGAGATGTTATTTTGTCTCTTAATTCTGTGCCCACATTGGAGAAAAAATCGTTCATATTTTCGGCCATAAAAATAGAATCTGTTATTTTGCTGTTATTATGATTTATGTAATTGATGTCATATTTTTTCTTAGTAATTTTACCCAACTTATTGTTAATCAGCTTCCATAATTTCTTCTGATCGCTTTGACTTGATCCGATTTGTTTTTGTCGAAATTTTCTTTGGCTATATTAATAGTTTGGTTAAGTATCTTGACGTAGTTCATGTAGTTTTCTTTTTTAACTGTGTTGGTTGAGTCCTTCTTCCAGATTTTGTAGAGTTTTTCTTTTTTTATACAAGATGTCATTATTGCATTAGTTATCCAACAGTTCCTAGGTATCATGTTCCTTTGTCTATTTTTGTTTTTGGTAGTTTCTGCTTTATTTAAGCAGCTCTGAATTATCTGTGTTAGGATATCTATTGCATGATTTGAATCCTCTACAGCTGTAATTTCGGGCCAATTTACAGTTCCTGCTATTTCTTTCAATTTGCGATAATTATTCAATTTGTTTGAGCTTGGGTTAAAACTTCTCTTTATCCTTTTCATAAAGGATTGACATAAAAATTGGGTTGTGGTTATCGAGAGGTATCGTTAATGTATAGGTTTTGTACTTTATCTTGTTTAGTTTTATGTAAAAATTATCTATGCAAGTACTTTTACTACTGTCTGAGATTGCAGGTCTGGTGGTTCCTTTGAACACTTTTCTAGTAATATTTGGAGAAATTCTTGATCAATCACTTCATTACTATTTACATCGATGTTAAAATCACCTATTATTAGGTTGTTTTTGTGCGTTTTATTAGTGTTTAGAAGAGTTTTAATATCCATTACAAATTCAGTTTTCGTGATGTCGTGGCATCTATATTTGATATTTGATATATTTATTTATTAGCATCTATATACTGCTGATATTAAAATTTCTTCGTCTTTATCTAAAGTAATTTTGGAGTTTAGTATTTTTGATTTATTTATTTGTATTACTTCTGTTGTTTCTATTATATTATCAGCTATGTATATTACTACTCAATCATTTTGATTTATTTTACTGTTATTGTAGTAAATTTTATATCCGTGTATGTTGGATATGTTATGATGTTTTAAATTCCAAGTTTGTGTACAGATTATTATGTTTGGCTTTGTTTCAAGGCTTTTTAGGAAAACCAAGAGTTTATTGAAATTTTGGTTCAAACTTCTTATATTTACACATACTATGAGATCCTTATTATTCCTGGTTATTTAGTTCATTAACTGTGTCAAATTTACTTTCTTTGTTTATTATTTCTTCAGTTTCTTCCATTTTTACTCGCTTTGTTGGATAAGGCTATGTATTTTTTCTGGAATACTGGTTACCATTGAAGGAGTTGGTTTTACCATTGGCAAGTTATTGTTGATTGGGCTTGTCGTTTGTTTTGCTGGTGTTTGTTCATTAGCGTTGCTCACTGCTTTACCAAAGTATCTTTGATAAGTAGGTTGCAAAGGGTAATCCATTGAATCTATGTATTTTTTTAATTTTATTTTTTTAAATTGTGATTTGTGTTACCACTGTGGTTGGTATTATAACTCGTTTTGTATTTATTATTATTGTAGTCACAATTCGGGCACTTTAAAAGGTCACTTTTACACTCTGTAGCCGCGCACTTGTGACACGATGCCTTGTTTTTGCAATTTTTGCCACTGTGGCCATATGATATGGCCAGTAAACAAATATATATAGTAATTAAAACCCGTGTTAATGTGGCGATTAATCGCCACAACCTGGCCACACTGGCTATATCTGGAGCATTTATAACAGGGATTTGTGTTTATGATATCGTATGCTCTACAACTTTGGTATCCTATTAATAATTTATTTCTGTTTTCTCTAATATTTTTATAGATGTTGGAAGTAACTTCAACTATTACACTGAATCTACTTTTTGCGCTTGAGAAACTATGTACCACTTTGCACTTATCTTCCATGTTACTAAAATTTCTTTGGTTAATGTCAGTTTCAATTTCCTTATTATTACTAAAAGTTTTTTCAATACCAACTATTTTTATCAGTAGTTTTTTTATTTGCTCTTTCTCTATCTTAAAATTTTCATTTAGTTCATTTATAAGAGTGTTTTCGATTGTATTTACATTTTCAATGTGCATACAATTAATTATTACGGTGTTATTGTTTCTCCTAGTTACTTTTTTGTTTTGAATTGTTTTGTCTTTTGTTAGGTAATTGAACACTGTTTCTTCTAGATTTATATTGTTTTCGTTGCTAGTTTTTCTTTGATCACTAGTTTAGGCACTTTTTTGTTTTTTGATTTATCTGGTTTCTGTGTTAGTGATTCAGCGTAAGTTTTGCGTTTTACAATGTTAAAGCTGTTGTTACTGTTTAGTTTTCTTTTGTTAGTAATTCATTTAGAAGTTGGTTTCTTCCTTGCACTTCGCTTAGTAGTTGTTTCAACAGGTTGTTTTCGATTCTTAACGTTTCGATTTCGCTTAACCCTTTACCTTTATTTTTCTCTACATCAATTTCTCGTAGTATTTCTTGTTTAATTAACTCTCAATCTTCACTCTTAAGTTGGGCTACAAATTCCGTTGCCTCTCAACGAAGCGCACCATATGGTAGGTTTGATGTTAGTGCAAAGTTCGGGTGCTCTTGGCAGATAACAAAAGATTGTTAAGGAACTTCAGTGGTATTCCAGCATTGTATTTTGCTAAAAATTCGCTGTGTGATGGAATTCTCCACATACTATGCAAACAACTGTGCCAACTTTTACTGTGGGATGGCATTTATAAAATTTATTTAGCAGGGCATCGGGAGGCTCCTCGTTACTCGACATGCTGTTGTTCGCGAACGATAATATCTCGGAGTAAACATAAACACACGTCTGTACGGTGTGACGGTCGATGATGGAAGCCGAATGAAAACACCCTTTTTCCATTATTTCGTTGTTTCCTTCCATGGTTATTTTGAATTTTCTTATGTGATAGCCAAAGCCTTTCATTACATGTCCAATGTATTTTTCTAATAGTTCTAAATGAACATGAAGGAGCGCGGGGTACGTATAGAAGTAGCCTGAGGGTCGACTGCGTGAATATATACATCTAATAGCCTTATAAATTTGATTATAAATATTCTTGATTTCTCAATCTAGAAGTAGATGTACTTTCTTTACTTTGCTTCACCATACTTTTTCTGACTATTTGACTCCAAGCTTCTTTTTTTCTAAATCTAATGAAGCAATCAACTTTCCTATCCGTCTATTTAAATCAACTGTTAAAACAGCTAAACAGCGAATTACAAGATAAAAACAAAATTTTAAATGAACTGCTCACCAAAGAAAAACAGTGCAACAATAACAACAACAAAACAACATATAACAATATCAAGACGTTCGCAGAAATTACACCAAGTGCCAAACCAAAAATTAGAATGCCAAAACTAATTATTAAAAAAACTAATGACAAAGACAACAAAAGACAGTGCTCAAATATCTAAGTGTGCCGAAGCCCATCTACCCTCAAAGTGTACAAGTAAAACCAACAAATGTCCGAACTGTAACTACACCAACTTGCATTTAAATACAAAACACAACATAAATCATAGTGAAATTGGCAGTGAACTTTGTGAAATATTAAAAGCCAAAATCAAGAATACATAGAAATGACGGATTACCCGACGCTTCCTACTTTCCCGAGGTACTTCGGAAAAATAGAAAGTTTACACTTCCACCTGAAGGCTACGATACGGAGAGCAAGATTCGCAAGTACTGATTCAACAGGATCGCAACTTTCGTGCAACATGGAGCCACCTACACCAATAAGCCACAACGCATCTACATCCACATCAACAAACCAAAATGAATAGCAGTATTAATTTAATTACTGATATAGAAAATGACATATTTATCAAAGAATGTAATTGCGATGATATTTGTGAACTAAACAGATACGTCGCTTTTAAAAAAAAGGAAGTTATTTTGAACGTAAATAGAAGAGGATAAAATGCTAATTTTAACAATCTACTTGTACTTCTAAAGAGCCTAAAGATAAAGCCATGCATTATAGTTTGCCGTGAAACACGGAAGCTAATGGACCCTGAATGTTTTAACATAACTGGGTACAAAATGTATTACAATAAAAGTAATATAAATCAAAATTATGGACTGGTAGTTTTCATAAGCGATTACATTACTGAAACGACTGAAATTATTGATATAAATAACCTTAAAATAATTCATTCTAAAGTTGCAATTGGAAACAATAGCGAAATAATATTATCAGCACTCTATAGATCGCACGATATAAAAGAAACAATTTCTCTTAAACCTCAAAAAATTAATAGCACATAACAATATAAAAATAATTTGGTTATGGGGGATAACATAACTTTGATATCACTAAGCAAGATACCCTTCATAAAAAATTCTTACATATTCGGTTAGAGCATGGTTATTGCCCAGGCTTTTGTAATATTACCAGATCATCTAATAAAAATAGCAACGCAAGAACTTGCATCGACAAAATTTTTATTAAATTAGATAAAATAGCATATAAAACGTATACCTCAGAATACCTTTAACAGACCATTATCCACTTTATTTTTCTATAAATAAGATAAGAAAAACTAAAATTATAATTTCAGTAAAACGAATAAATTACAATAAGTTTAAAACTGCAGACTCTGTAAATTGGAGTAAATTAGTACTAATGAATGATACGAATATAGCTTTAAATAACTTTATAGATAAAATAAAATTATGTCTGTGCAAAGCTGAAATTACTAGAAACACTAACAAAACTAACAACGTGAGACCAAGAAAAACTGGATAACTAAAGCTATTATTAAATCTTGTAAGCCCAAAGAAAAACTATACAAGTTATGGAGAAAAGATCCTAATAACGCTAGAAAAAGAGAAGAATATAAGAAATTTAAAAATATTATTTTAAGAATAATTTCGTGGTCAGCATTCGTCGCGAGAAATAGCGCGAGAAGCCGGGCGCGCGTAGTGACGCCGGGGACATTCTCGGGAAGGCCAGGGAGCGCCGAGACGGCCGGCGCTGTCGAAAACCGGCAGTACCGCCTGTGTCCTGGCTGCAGAGTGTTCTCCCGCAAGAGAGGTCTTCCGCGGAACAGCAATTCGTGAGTGCCAGCGTGTGTAGCAGCGCAACAACTATCGTCCGAGCAACGGCCAGGACCCGCACGAGAGAGGTCTCGAGACCGCGCAGTCGACACCCGTAGCTCGAGCGAGAGCCCGGGAGTTGCACACCATGAGAAGGTCACGCGCCCCGTAACGCGAAGTAAGTCCTGCGCGCAGGCTACGTTAGTGCGAGTGAGTCATAGATAGATAGATAGATAGATAGATGGATAAATCTTTATTCGCTTATTAAGCAAAAATTTGTAATACAAAAAATACATAATGAGATGACAGTAACAATAATACATAAAACAATGAACAGCGCAGAAACAGTGCATACTCGAGAAACATTGAAAGTTTGTACAAATAAAACCATAACAAAAAATTTACAGTACTAATACAGTACTAGTAAAACTGACGTGTCAATGGGGATCTTTATTTTCTTATAAATTTTTCTATGTATATACTAATATCACAGTAGTTGCTAGCCTAATCTAATATCACAGTCGTATCTAAGATTGCCTAACCTAGTATCACAGTAGTTTCTAGTAGTTTCTTGAAGTAGTCCATTGTCGAAAACTAAGGCCAATCGGCTACGTCCTGAATTTCTTAATCTAATATCACAGTGGCTTCTTTGAGCTCAAAGTGAAGGATAAGACCAAACGGCTGCGTCACTTAAGGATAAAAAAGAAAAGTTATAGTTTCAGATCCCCACGCTGTCGGCTCCTGTGACACGAAGAGAGGCTAGGAATCACGATCGGAGAGATATTGGCGCACCGCTGTCTTGAACAACAAAAATAATGGTAGGCGGCGTAAGTGGAGAGGAATGGAGTTCCAGAGATGGACGCATTGAGCACGGAATGCCTTATCCTCCGTTTCGTAGTTTAAGACGGGGATCTTGAGTTCAGTCTGCATGCCCCTGCTGGTAGGACGGGGCTTGTGCTCCGTAGAAAAAGCAGCCAGATAACTCGGCTCACGCAGCCGCCAGATTTTATACATTAACAGTGCTGCAAAGTAGAATCTGCGTCAGTCCGTACGGAGCCAGCCCAAGCCCTTCCTGTAGTGAGTGATATGCTCATCCCTCCTAGCCCCAGTGACGTATCTCAATCGCTGTACTCTCTGGCGCTGCTCGTCTGATGCGTCCATGTATACCACCGCACAGTAGTCAAGGTGAGGTTGCATTAAGAACTCAGTTAACCTTTTGCGAAGAGTACGGTGGTACATGCCCTAATGAACCGAAGACTATAGAGAGCCTTATTGACTTTTTTGTAATTTGGTCTATGTGCGGTTTCCACGTTAACTTGCTATCTAGCGTAACCAGACTGCAAAATAATAGCTTGCAATTCAATCGAGTCTATATAGTTCACACCCTGCTTTGAACCAAAAACAATCGCTTTGGTCTTGCTAGGATTGAGATGCAGGCTAGAGTTCCCGGCCCATTCAGCCACCATTTGCGCCGCGTTGGATAATTGAGTCATGCCTTCTATTATTCTGTCTTTGGAGGTGTGGATATAT
>JAYJLV010117571.1:0-10808 GCA_036873485.1 Torymus texanus | reverse complement strand
TAGAAGAAGTTTAGGTATACCTGATTAAATAGAAGAATTAGGAAATGAAAATACAAAATAAACAATACCTTTTTGAGCGCAATTTTTTTATTTACCAAACTTTCTGAAAATGAAAAATAAACATGCTATGTCGAACATTTTTATGTTGATTGCTCTTATTTTTAGATTTCACTATGAATGCAACAGCAAAATAAGGAGAAGATAGAATTAAAAGTATGACATAGAATATAATATATAAATCATATGGACATCCCAGCTAAAACTGAAGCAAATTTAGAAAACTCATTCCTGATATTGGTGCTAGTGTATTATGTATTAAGGGGGCCCTACACCTCAAAATTTCTAAAAAATTAAAAAATTTCTAAATAATTTATTTACGAAAATATACGACAAAATAACAGAAAGGTTTTACGGCTACGAAGATAAACAGAAAAAAATGCATTAAATAACTAAATATTATATATTTTACACATACATATAGAATTTATACGTATACAAAAATTTTAAATGTGATTCACGAAGTTAAATCGCGCGCCCATATTGAAAAGCATGCGCGAGAGACCATATATATATATGTAAATATGTGTATTGGTTGTTTCCAAGACAGCATTAAAGAAATCCATAATAGTACAATGAGAACCGATAAAGCGTGACTAAATAAATAGTAATCCCTGGTGTAATAAGTACCTTAACCGTTCCTATTGGTTATTTCCGAGAGAACTTTAAAAAATCAACCAATAGTACAGTGAAAACCGATAAAGCGTGACTAAAGAAATAATAATCCCTGGTGTGGCAAGCACCTCAATCGTCCCGGAATATACCGTTATATATACAGGTTTTCCGGGACTGCTAGGAAACAACCATGAGTCCCGGAAAAAATCGTTACATATCAGATTCAATCCCGGTAACGACCTTTAAATGTATTTATATATCTATATATATATTTATATATATTTCACGCCAGGCGTCGCGAAACATCAGCTGTCGTCGCCGTCGTCGATTGTTCAGTGCGCCCGTATGTGCTTCACAGTTAGGGCCATAAGATTATGTTTGTTCATAACAAAAACATTTATTCAAGTGAAGTCATCACCAAAAACTTCAATCAATTCAATACCAGATAAGTATAAATAATCTGAATACAAATTACATGTGTGAAAGAACAGATACTTTGTGGTTTCTTTTTTCCAGATTTAGAGTACTATATTACTTAGACTCTAGTATTTTCCTGCTTAGATGACATCCAAATACTTGTTTAAGGAAGCACATTATGATGTATGATGTAAATCCTACAACTAATTAAGGGGTAACACCACTCTAGGATTTTGAAAACATGAATTTTCTTTTTTTTTGCTTAAACTGTACTTTAGGATCATAAAAATGTTCCCAGTTGGCATTATAGTAGAAAATAATATAGAAAAGGTTGAAATATCAATTTTGCCGCAGCGCCTCGGACGGCTCGACGAGCACGATGCATTAGTCAGGTAGCGCTTTCTGACGGACGATACTCGTTGCTTCAGCAGCTATACGCAAAATAGCAATGAAAGTTTGAACGATTGTTCGATCACGAAGGAACGGTCGAGAATAAAGATGATGAAATGGAGAAGAAAGATATAACAATACCAGTGTTCGATGGAGAGGACTATAGCATGTGGAAAAAGAGAATTAAGATGTTCTTAAAGTTCTAGAAATGTGATAAAGTGATCACAAGAGAGAAGATTACAACAGACAAAGAAAAATGGGATGAGCAAGATTTAAAAGCAATAGTTTGATGTATAGCTCGATCTGAAACAAGCAATTAGAATTTGTAAGTGAAGAAGAAACGGCCTACGGAATAATAAAGAAGCTAGACAAAATGTACCTAAAGGAGTCCATAACATTACAAAATGTGAGCAGAAACAGACTGGAAAAAATGAAATATATTATATTATATTATATTATTTATTCCAGAGTAAGAAGTACATGAAAATTATAAAATTAAAATTTACATTATAATTTACATTACAACAACAGTAATCCAGCAGAGGAGAAGATTTCCTGTTCGCTGGTCTCGAGGACTTAATATTAACTTAATGACTAACTTAATGTTTTTATTTTTTTCTCCTATTTTTGTTTTTTAATACTTTCAGTTCATTCGGTAACCTGTTGAAATATATTATGGCAGTAATGTAGGAGCTTTTTATGCTGATATTTCGGAAACGTCTTAGAATTTGAAGACTTTTGTATCTTGTCGGTTTATCCGAATCGGTGTAATTTTAGTGGAGTTCCTCGTAGTGATATAACAATACTTGATATGCAAAATTTTTTCTAAGTTCAATGGGTATTTATCAACTATAAATTTGTTTTCATGAATTATTTTGAGCAGTCCTGTTTGTATTCCTTGTATGCTTGAGAGTCTTCCTATATAGGCACCACCCCATGCAATGATGCCATAATTTATTATGTTATGAAAAAGAGCGTAGTATAGCATTTCTAGTATCTTTATTGACATACATTTTGACAGTTTGTGAAAGTAAAAATATTAAGTATTTTGTCTTATTATATATGTAATTCGTATGAATGTCCCATTTCATATTACTGTCGAAATAAATTCCTAGGTATTCTGTGCTATCTACTCTCTTTATTTGATTACCTTGGGTACTTATATTCAGGTTTTTGGGAATGCCGTTACAGTTATTGCCAAATTCCATGTACAATGTTTTATTAATGTTTAAAGACAATTTGTTTAAGGCTAGCCAGGTAGATAGGATTTGGAAATATGTATTCATTTCTAATTCAATTTCTAGCCAACTTTTTCCTGTTATTATTACTGCGGTGTCGTCTGCAAATGATAGTATAGATTCTTCAGGTATTGAAATTAACATGTCATTAATGTAGTTTATAAAGAATAACGGTCCTAATATTGTACCTTGTGGTACTCCTGTGTTAACAATTTTGAATTTGCTTACGTTGTTGTGAACTTTGACTCTTTGTTGCCTATTACTTAAGTAATTTTTTATTAGCATATAAGCTTTTCCTCTAATTCCGTAATTATGAAGCTTCTCTAGGAGAATCTTATGATTCACCGTATCTAAAGTTTTCGCTAGGTCAAGGAAAGTAACTGCTACAGGGTCACTTTGATCAAGTTTGTTATAAATCACTCTCGTTATTCGATGTAGTGCATCTTTTGTTCCTAAATTTTTTCTGAATCCCAATTGTCTTTTGGAAATTACATCATTTTTGTTAAAGAAATGGCTTAACCTTTTGTAAATAAGTTTTTCGAATATTTTTGCTAAGTGAGAAATCAGAGATATGGGTCTATAATTATTTTGAAGATGATTTTCGTTAGCCTTAGGTATTATTTCTGCTGTTTTTAAGTCATCTGGCCATATTTACAATTCTAAACTACTGTTGAAAATATGTGCAAGAGGATGGCATATATGCTCGTGTATTGTTTTAAGTACTAGTGTGTTAATGCAGTAAATTCCACCATTTTCATTTTTCATACCGAGTATTATTTTCTTTCTTTCACATTGATTAGTTGGTAATAAAAAATTACTGTTATTACTTTTAGACGGTAACTTTATGGTTACGTTTTGAGGTGATACTATTTTGTTTCTATGTACGTTGCCTATATTAAAGAAAAAATTGTTTAGGTTATCTGCAATCTTTGTAGGCTCGTTTATTTTCTTTGTATCGTTAAGTATGTAAATTATTGAGTTTTTACTGTTTGAATTTTTTCCTAATTTATCATTTATAACTTTCCATAAGTTTCTTTGATTTCACATATTCTGTTCTACTAATTTTTTATCATAATCCTCTTTTGCGTGATTTATGATTTTTTGTAGTTCTTTTAGGTATGTTTTATAATTTTCTTTTTTGTGTGTATTGGTTGGGTCTTCTTTCCATATCTTGTAAAGATTTTCTTTGATTTTACATGATGTTATTATTCCTATAGTTATCCAGTTTTTCCTTGGTTTTGATTTGTTGAGTTTGGTTTTGTTATTTATGCATTCAGATTTGTCTATACATGATTTGATTCTTTGTATTAGAGTGTTTGTAGCTATGTTGGGATCTTTTATATAGAGGATATCCATCCAATTTGTAGCTACGGTTAATTTTTTCAATTTTTGGTAATTTATTTTCTTGTATGTTTGGTGCGATGTAGTTTTTCTTATCTTTTTTAATGATAGCATTATTGGATAATATACATTGAATGGTGTTTTGAGTACATACGTATTATATTTGATATTTTTTAAACAAAGAGAAAAATTATCAATACAAGTGCCATTATTTATATTATTATCTGAAGGTCTTGGTATACTATTTATGCCTGGATAATATCCTTTCTCTAGCAAAACTTGTAGAAATTCTTGATCAATAATCAAAAATTAAAACCACCTATTATCATGTTATTTTTATGCTTATTGTTGATTTTTAATAGTTCTTTGATATTCATTATCATTTCTGTTTTATGAAAATCATGTGACTTGTAATTTGCTGATACTGCTAATTCTTCATTATTGTCTAATGTAATTATTGATTTGAAAACTTTTACTTTATTTATTTGTACGATTCCAGTTGTTTCTGTTACTTCTTCGCTAATATACAGTGCAACACCATCAGATCAAATGATTTTGTTTTCGTTATAATATATTTTGTAGCCACTTATTTAAAAAATTGAAAGTGATCAAGATTCCACGTTTCTGTGCAAATTATAATACAAGGTTTTACCTCTAAACTGTTAAGAAATACTAATGATTTGTCATAGTTGGCATTTAGACTTCTAATAGTTACACATAATATTAGGTCTTCTTATGATATCAATTAACGTTTAGAGCATTGATGTTTTCGACTTCGTGTTCATTTTCAAATAAGTCTTGCTTGGGATCCCCATCCATTACTTATGGTGTTATGAGTTACTCGGCTCTGTGCTGGTAATGGTCCGATCGGTGCCGTACTCGGTATTTTCATTCTTGAGTTTGTTGCTGGCTTTTTTGTAGGTGGACGTTCTACTTTACCAAAGTATCTTTGATAGATATGTTTCATTGGATAATCTTCCGTCTCAATAAATTTTATTTTTTTTTTAGCCCTTCACATGAGTCACTGTCTGTCGCACTGTGGGTTGTGTTAAATTTGGTATTGAATTTTTTGTTGTAGAATTCACAATTTGGGCATTTCCTAATTTCACTTTTACACTGCGCAGCTTTATAATTTTCCGCACATTTATAACGGGTTGCTTGGTTAGTGCATTTTTTCCTACTGTAGCCAAATCTTGAACAGCTGTTGCATAGACTTGTATTTATTATATCAAAAACTCTGCAGTTTTGATATCCAATGAATATTCGATTTTTGTTCTCTCTGATGTGCTTGTAAATTCTCCATGTTACTTCAACTATTGCACTTATTCCTTTGGTTTTATCATTGATGAATATATGTAGCACTTTACACTTATCTTCGATATTAGAAAAATTTCTTTGATTTAGGTCTACTTCAGTATCTTTATCGTTATTAAAAACTTCGTCAATATCCACTATTTTCACTGCTGGTTCTCTTATTTGTTCCTTTTCTATTTTAAAACTATTTGTTAATTTTTCCCTTAAGTTTTTTTCAATTGTATTTACACTGTCTTCATTCATACAATTTATTAGGATAGTGACCTTGTTTCTTTTAATGATATTTTTGTTTTTATCAAGGGGCGCGGAAGCACTCCGAAGGCAAGTATAGAAAGAGCCTTAGGAACGACCGCGTGATGATATACATTGAAATGGGTACCCGAGAATCAAGGAGCGCGGGAGCGCTCCGAAGGCAAGTATAGTAAGAGCCTTAGGAACGACCGCGTGATGATATACATTGAAATGGGTACCCAAGAATCAAGGAGCGCGAGAGCGCTCCGAAGGCAAGTATAGTAAGAGCCTTAGGAACGACCGCGTGATGATATACAGTGAAATGGGTTTTCAACTACTTCAATTTTTTACACTATTATGTAAACTCAAATAATATAATAACATGCTTTATATTTTCATACTATGTTGCACAAAAAGTTTCATGTAAAAATATTTTTTCATATTAGAGATATTAAATAATGATAATGTTTATGTTAGGTTTCCGATTATAAAATTTCTTCATGTTTTTCCATTCGATTCGATTTCCGGTTCTTCCGACCCCCGGTTTATAACATATATATATACCCACACACGTGCGTGGCGCCTGTGTTAGTGTGTGTTTATATTATTTTCGTATACTTGACCTGAAAATATTATCCCCGTAACCAACTCTCCCAAAAATCTTGGCAATCTCACCCCCAAACACAGGAACCCTTCCAAACCTTTGATAACGCAGAGCTCCTCCTCCTTCACGCTTCCCATTATACCCCCCCCGACTCCTCCGTCAGTACCCCTCTCAAACAACACCGACTTTCCCCCCTCTCAACCATCTTTCGTGCCTCCCCCCAATTTGAACTCTTCCTCACCACACTTCTGACTCCTCCGCCAGCTCAACTGCCTCTTCATCAAATCTAGAACCCACTGCCCAATTCCTTCTTAATATTATCCTAAACTCACTCCTTTCTGCTCTTCTATCAGTCCACCCCGAACTCACCCATCGCACCTTTGCTTCTTGCTCTCGCCTTCTACCTAATCTCTCTCTTTCGGACAATGGTTCATACATCTCCGCCTAAAAACCTACGTATCCTTCAATTGAACTGCCTTTCCTTTAGACAACGCAGGCCCCAACTGCTGAACCTCTCTAAGGACTTTGATGTTATTTTCCTCTGCGAGACGTGTCTGAATCCCTCCGACTATGCATCCTTAAAGGGCTTCGTTATTCTTCGCAACGACAGACCCTAAGGCAGAGGAGGAGGCACAGCTATCTGCATTCGCAATTCTATCCCCTTCAATCCTGTTCAAATCTACAACTCTTTTAACTTTCTCGAATCTAACGCTGCCTCTATCCCCACCTCCCACGAAGATCTTATCATTTCTTCTTATAGACCTCCCTCGTCCCCTTTCGACTCCTCTTACTTTCGCAAACTCCTCGACTCTCTGCCCCCTTCTAAGTCAATTCTTCTAGCTGGTGATTTTAATTGCCACAACGTCGCCTGGGGGAGCAGTTTCTCCTGCCACACCGGCGACTATCTCAACACCCTCTGTTCCGACAACAACCTTCTCGTTCTCAACGAGGGCTCCCTTACCCACATCAACAAAATCAACCCCTCTAATCCCTCTTGTATAGACCTCACCTTCGTTTCTCCTCACCTCTTCCCTTTATGCTCTTGGTCTACTCTTGAGGACAATCTCCTTAGTGACCACTACCCCAACTCCATCTCTCTAGGAATCCCCCACCCTACCCTTCCTTACGACTCTTTCCGCCCCAATTACCGCAGGATCTCCCCTGAAGGCTGGGTCTCTTTCAGGGATGCGCTGACAAACTTCTCCATCGAAAACCTTCCCTCGAACTCCTCTCCCTCTATCAAGTATGACTCCCTTACCTCTTTAATCCTCCAAGCGATCTCCAATGTTTCTCACCCCCCCCCCCCGTTCTCCTTCTTTCTCCCCGTGCACTCGTCCTAAGCCTCCTGAGCCTCCTTGGTGGGACGAGGAATTCAGCTGAGTCTGCTCGCAAGCTCGCTCTGAGGAGTTTTCGTCGTAACCTCAACCTCCTGGAGGAGCTTTTGGCCGCAGAAGAGCACGCTAAACTCACCTTTCGGCAAGCAAAGAAGAAATCTTTTGAATCCCTCTGTTCCTCTCTTACTCCTTTCTCTAACCCTCGAGCATTTTGGGCCACGGTCCGCAGGTTTAAACACCGTCAACTAGGCCCCTCTGATGCTCGTAATAACCTTGTCAACATAAACAAACAACAGGACCAAATTCCATCCACCTGTCCTCCCTCATGCTTTTTCCCTATCTGCCCCTCTATCTTTCGCCCCCCTCTCCTCTCTCTAGACACCTTTACCAAACCTTTCCCTTTCTCCGAGCTTTCTATCTCTCTAGACAAATGCCTTCGCAAGCTCAGTTCTGCACCAGGCCTAGACAGAATAGACAATCTCCTTATCTCCTACATACCCGACAACACTCTACACTCTCTTCTATCTACCTTCGACGAACTCTATGCGAAAGTTGAGTTTCCTTCCTCTTGGAAAGAATTCCTCGTATTCTTCATCCCCAAAGGCAATAGTGGAAAGTTCCGCCCCATTTCTCTTGCTCAATCCCTCTTAAAGGTGTTTGAACGGATGGTGCGTCGGAGATTCGACTGGTGGCTCGAAAGGCACCTGTGCCTTCCCAGACACCAGTTCGGCTTCAGAAAGCGCAAATCCTGCTTGGGCAACCTTGCAATTCTTACTTGCTCAATTTATTCTGGCTGTGTCTCTAACTCTTTCACAGCGGCCCTTTTCCTCGACATCAAGGACGCCTTTGGCAGCGTCGACCCCGGCATCCTCGCCCGAATTTTGCGCGACCTTGGCCTTCCTTGGCAGATCTGTAAATTCTTTTACAATCTCACCGCGTCTAGATCAGTATTTTTCAATGTAGGTGGCAGGATTCAGGGCCCCTACAACGCCTTCAAGGGCGTCCCTCAAGGCTGCTGCTGTAGCCCCTCTGCTTACAATGTGTACACTCTTGATCTCCCCCGCCATATCGATCCCAACTGTAAGTATCTTTGTTTCGCCGACGATGCGCTCTCTTCGTTACCTCCCGGGACCTTAACTCCTTCAAGTTCTTCAGAATAGCCTCAACCTCATCAACTCCTACTTCAACTCCATCGGTCTCTCTTTGGCTCCCAAAAAATCCAGTTCATTATCTTCAACCGTAGCCACTCCGACACTTCCATGGCCTCCCTTCGTCTAGACGATACAACAATCGTTCCCTCCAACCAAGCCAAACTTCTTGGAGTCACATTTGACTCTAGACTTTCCTGGACTCCCCACCTTAATCAGCTCATCTCAAAATCTACTCCTCATGCTAACCTTATTCGCTCCCTCTGCGGAACCTGGTGGGGAGTGCACCCTACGTCTCTATTACAGATTTACAAAGCCTTATTTCTCGGTACAGTCGTCTACGGCTCCATAGTTCTCCTCCCCCGCGACTCCCCTATTTGAGAAAAGCTGCACGTAGCCCAATGCAAAGCTCTCAGAGCCTGCCTTGGTCTCCGTCGTTCCACCCCCAATCGAATCGTTTACACCGAGTCTTGCGAACTCCCCCTCTCTTTGAGTCCAAAGAAACTTGCCTTAAGATTCATCCTCCGCGCTTTTACTACTAAAGATAACCCCTCCATTGCGGCCATAGAATCTCTCTTTGACCTTCTTAACAATCGCGACACCCTCAACCTCTTCAACCTTCCAATTCTGCGCGACTTTACCCGACTCAAAAGGTACCGCACGCTCATCCACTCCTCCGATGTACTCCCTTGCTTCACTTACTCTCTAGACTCTCAATGTTTCTCTCCTAAAATCATCTTAGACCAAGGTCGAGACATTCAATGCTCCTCCCGCCCTAACCTAGAATTCTCCCGTCTCTTCCAGAACCTCCTCTCTTCCTCGGTTGCCTTCTACGCCGACGGGTCTAAAGCAGACCCTGGTTCTTACGTCGGCTTAGCCACCTTCAGCCCTAAACTCAACCTAAAACTGTGTTACAAAATCTCCTCTCAGGCCTCAATTGCCACCGCGGAAGCTTTAGCCTTCCAGATTACTCTGGAGTACATTGAACACCATTGCATAAAGAACAGTAGTATCTTTACTGACTCTTTGAGCACCCTGGAGGCCAGTGAGAGCCTCAACGACTTCATCTCTTCCTCTACTCCCAGCTTATTCAAAATTAAACAAAGCCTTGAATGCCTAAATGCATCCAATCTCCCCGTCCGCCTTGCTTGGATCCCTGGCCACTCCGGCATTCCTGGCAACGAACAAGCAGAACATTTCGCTAAAAATGCCATAGGCAATGGCGTACACCTTAATTTTCCGCTGCCCTTCTCCGATTTCTACCCTCTCTGTCTCTCTATCACCCGCTCCGAATTTTCCAGCTACCTTACCAACTATCGTTCTCACACCGGCTGCCAATATTTCCCTCTCTTCCACCTCACCTCTCATAAACCTTGGTTCAACTCTTGCTGCATCGCAGAGCGCGAACCCATCACCACCTTCTGCCGCATGCGCAGCGATCACTATAATTCCGCTTCTAGCCGCTTCCGTGAAAATCTTTCTGACTCGCCTCTCTGCGCCTGTGGCGACGACGAAAACCTCAATCACATTTTCTGGGCCTGTCCTCGTTTCGATGCTCAACGCGCTACCCTCCTTAAAGATCTCGCTAATCTAAAACATTTTCCTCCTTTCACCATCTCATCCTTCTTAAACTCTCCCTCCAACAGCACTGTCAGCATCCTCTCTAGCTTCCTAAAAGCATGCTTCATCAATATCTAATTTGTGTCTCTCTCTGTCGATCTGATATTTTACTCTTCTCCTTTTCCCTTTTCTTCTCTCTGCTTCCTCCTGGACTCGAGAAGTGACTTCGGACCCCCGAGGAGGAAAGCGGGGCCTCAACCCCTCCCCCTTGGGGTTTCGCTTTTTTTTTTATGTTTCAGATACTGCTGAGCCTCATCTTCCCAAAAAGGAACTTTCAAATTTACCGCCACCTCACAACGCATGCGCAGCATGCTCACTTGTTGATGGCCGTACAGACCTCTGGTGCCACTTTCCACAAATAGAATAGAATAGAATAGAAAATAATATCATGTCATTTGTCATGTGCAAAGTGCAAGTTGCAATGCAACAAAACTAAAATTTTTGTACATAACTGCAGAACAGTGTACATCGGCACATTTTTTGGTAATTCAAAATTTTC
>JAYJLV010117560.1:0-10809 GCA_036873485.1 Torymus texanus | reverse complement strand
GTATATTTCCTGAATGTATTTGTAGTGATAAGTTAGGCTATCATACGCAAAAAGTTGCTTTAATGCCATGGGAATATATATATATATATATATATATATATATGTGGGAAGTTTCAGGTGAACTCATCCGTTCAAAAAATTAAAATCACTGAAAATTTGTTTAGTGAAAGTTTATCACATCAATATGAAAAGACTGCAACAGCTTAGCCATATATGCATACCTAAAAATGTGAAATTTTTTTTGAAAAATGTGATTTTTGATGAATTTTGGTTGGTCATCAACATTTGACATTTTCTATCTCAGAAGCTTGAAACTTGTATACTTTTTTTTTTCTAAAAAAATGGTATTTTTTTAGACCTTAATTTGCAAGTGACTAATTGGTCAATATCTGGTACAACTTTATAAACCAATATCAGCAGTGCGTAAACGACAATTTTTTAAATTCTTTTTATTAAAACTTTACAATATAAGATCTTCAAAATGAGTCCAGATCCGTTTGTTGCAGAGCATATTGAAAAAAGTTATATTTTTTTTAATAATACAAAATATACTGATAATATAGCATATAAATATCTCTATAGCAGTGTCAGATGTATGGAACTTATGGTACTCGTGTTTTTAATTGGTCTCATTAAACTTTACAATATTACTTCACATTTCTATCACTCTATGAAATCAAGCGGTATTAACATTGTTATGTTAGAGCCATAACTATTTCCCATGATTTTGTTCGTTATACTGATCCATTTACTTTTCTTGATCAAAAGTTCACACATTTCAGCATAATTTATTTTCCAACTTCTTTAAAACAAAATCTTAAATAATAAGAGTCTCGCCTGGGTATTATTATTTAGTATTTTTGAAGCCTCAAATCAATTTCACAAACTTTTTTCCAAACGTAATGTAAATTATTCACTTGAAATTTCTTTTAGCTTGTTTTTCATAACAATTATATTTTAACTGTATTGTGGAGAGAATTAACTTGATGTCACTGAAAATATTATTCAATTAATACTTGCACGATACACACAATGTTGAATCTTGGCTTCCGAGTCACTGAGCTTGTACTTAAGCTGGTGTACTACACTGAGAAAATGATGTATTAAAATTTATTATAACGGTAAAAAAAATTAATATATTTTAGAATAATTTTTCTAATAGTTGATTTATAAAAATTATTATGCCTGTTATACAAATTGCTATGTTACATAGCCAAAAGTGTTATATTTAAAAATTAACATCCATCATACGAAATTATGCTATCCAACATAGTAAAATTATTATGTCTGTAATACAAATTACTATGTTACATAACAAAAAGTGCAATATTTAAAAATTTCCATCCATCATAAGAAATTTTGCTGTCCAATATTGTAGAAATTGTCACACTATTAGTATACTTTCTGCGCACGTCAATGCACACACGTGCCTGATTGAGGTTATGTTTTTCCGCAATTTCACTTTGACTTTCTTTTAACTTAACAAAACATGGAAAACCTTCATTTAATTATTTAATTTTTATATTATGTAAATTAATTATAAGTTGTTTGTTGATATTATGGTAGTTATATAATGCCATTTCATCATCATTGAAGTCTTCTTATAACCGAGGGTAGCAATTATATCGGTTCCAAAATTTTGTACACATGAATTCCGTGTGGGTAAGTGGTTAACGTGTCTGACTGTCGTGCGGGGGTTCCAGATTCGAATCGAGGTCTCGTAAAAAAATTGATTTCTTTATTTAATTTATTTTAATATTAAGGTAGAATGAGCGGTGAGAGCCGAATCAAGTCAGAGGCCCCAAGAATGGCCTTCTAATCTTACTAAATTTTATGATTAAATTTATATGAAAAACATGTATTTTTATTTCTATACTTTTATAATAAATTTTACCAGAACATATCTCTTAGTGTATTGAATATAATAATGATCTTCACTGAAAATATTTCCCGATGAATAATTCACCATACACAATGTTCAATCTTGCCTTCGAGTCACTGAGCTTGTACTTAAGCTGCTGTTGAGATAATTATTATAGAGTATACAACAGAAGCTTAAGTACGCAAGCCCATTGACTCGGAAGCCAAGATTATACCTTATGTGTATTGTGAAGTATTCACTAGATAATATTTTCAATGACATAAAGTTAATTCTCTCCACAATATAATTAATAGTTATTTATCGAGTGATAAAAGCAGTGGAATAAAGTAAAACAAGCCAAACGAAATTTCAAGTGAATAATTTCCATTATGTTTGGAAAAAAGTTTGTGAAATTGATTTGAGACTGCAAGAAACTAAATAATAATATCCAGGCAAGACTCTTATTATTTAAGATTTTGTGTTAAAGAAGTTGTAAAACAAATTATGCTGAAATGTATGAACTTTTGATCATGAGAAGTAAATGGATCAGTATAACGAACAAAATCATGGGAAATAGTTATGGCTCTAACATAACAATGTTAATACCGCTTGATTTCATAGAGTGATAGAAATCTAAGACCAATTAAGAGCATGAGTACCATAAGTTGCATAAGTCTGACACGAATATGGAGGTATTTATATGCTATATTATCAATATTTTGTATAAGTGAAATAATGCTGGATAAGAATAAAGAAACCGATGCAAATAAAACAATATACGATGATTATAATGAAATAGAATCACTAAAACTAGAAAATGATTTATTAAAACAATTGTACAAAGAAACTGAAGGGATAAACGACTGTTGAATGAATTACTAACTGAGGAGAAGCAAAAGACAATTTCACAAATAGTAAATAAAACATTTTCTGAAATAGTAACAAAACGGAAACCAAAAAATAAGAAAGTACCAAAATTAATAATCAAAAAAATTAACAATAATGATAACACCGATATAGATAACGAAGTAATACACTACCTAACAGAAGACAAAATAATTCAAACAAAAAATATCATTATAAGTAACATGGACACTATCCTAATAAATTGTATGAATGAACACAGTGTAAATACAATAGAAAAAAACTTAAGTGAAAAATTAACGAATAGTTTGAAAATAGAAAAGGAACAAATAAGAAAACCAACAGTAATAATAGTGGATATTGACAAAGTTTTTAATAACGATAAAGATATTGAAGTAGACATAAATCAAAGAAATTTTTTTAACATCGAAGATAAGTGTAAAGTGCTACATACATTCATCAATGATCAAACCAAAGCAATAAGTGCAACAGTTCAAGTAACATCAAGAATTTACAAGCACATTAGAAAGAACAAAAACCGAATATTCATTGGATATCAAAACTGCAGGGTATTTGATATAATAAATACAAGTCCATGCAACAGCTGTTCAAGCTGACTAACGAAGCAACGTGTTATAAATGTGAGGAAAATTATAAAGCTGCGCAGTGTAAAAGTGAAATTATGATATGCCCAAATTGTGAATTCTACAACAAAAAATTCAATACCAAATTCAATGCAATCCACAGTGCGATAGACAGTGACTCATGTGAAGTGCTAAAAAACAACATAAAAAAATTTATGGAGAAGACAGATTATCCAATGCAACCTATCTATCAAAGATACTTTAGTAAAGTACAACGTCCACCCACACAACAGCCAGCAGAAAACTTAAGAGGGAAAATATTGAGTACTGCACCGATCAGATCATTACCAGCACAGAGCCCAGTAACTCATAACACTATAAGTAATTGGATCTGGATCCCAGGCAAGACTTATTTGAAAATTAACACGAATTTGACAGCATCAATCCTTTAAACGGTTACTTGATATCACAAGAAGACCTAATATTATGTGTAAATATTAGAAGTCTAAATGCCAACTATGACAAATTATTATTAGTATTTCTTAACAGTCTAGAGATAAAACCTTGTATCATAATTTGCACAGAAACGTGGAATCTTCAGTACTTTCAATTTTTTTAAATAAATGGCTACAAAATATATTATAGCGAAAGCAAAATGAACAATTCTGATGGTGTTGCAATATAAAGAAGCAACAGAAACAACTGAAATCGTGCAAATAAATAAACTAAAAGTTTTAAAATCAATAATTACATTAGACAATAATGAAGAATTAGCAGTATCAGCAATGTACAGGTCACATGATTTATATAAAACAGAGATGATAATGAATATCAAAGAACTATTAAAACTCATCAATAAGCACAACAATAACATGATAATAGGTGATTTTAATTTTGATATACTAAATCTAGAAGCTATAGATCAAGAATTTCGACAATTTTTGCTAAAGAAAGGATATTCTCCAGGTATAAATAGTATAACAAGACCTTCAGATAATAATATAAATAATGGTACATGTATTGATAATTTCTATTTTTGTTTGAACAATATCAAATATAATACGTCCGTACTCAAAACACTATTCAATGATCATTATCAGTAATGCTATCATTAAAAAAGATAAGAAAAACTACATCGCACCAAACATACAAGAAAATAAATTACCAAAAATGGGAAAAATTAGCGAAGCTACAAATTGGATAGATATCCTCCAAATAGAAGATCCCAGCTTAGCTACTAACACTTTAACACAAAGAATCAAATCATGTAAAGACAAATTTGAATGTATCAATAACAAAATTAAACTCAACAAATCAAAACTAAGGAAAAACTGGATAACTATAGGAATAATAACATCATGTAAAACCAAAGAAAAACTATACAAGATATGGAAAAAAACGAAACCATGAAGTTACCGCTGCAACGTTCCCAATGTAACGATTTTGCATATTATATTTTTTAAAAGAAATTTTATTATTATCAAGGTTATTTTCGATATTCAAATATCGGGTGTGAATAGTTACCAGATGTCAAGACTTCAATCGGCTACAATTTGATTTTTTTTACTTAATTATTACGGCCGAACTAGGATAATTTAATTTTCCAAAACATCACCAATTAAGAAAATTGATAGAATATTCGCGCCCAAGATGTAAAAATACGTACTTCTCTTATTTCTTTTTTTCTGCCACTTCCTACTACGTGTCACCTGTATTATTCTTATTTTGATGTTCATCTATTTGAACGATTGAGTAAAAATAACGCACTCTCGTATTACAAGAGATATTCTACGGTTACATTAAATTCACAATTTCTTGCAAGAACCAGCGAGGTGCTGCGACGCTTCGAGACTCACACATCGAGCAACAAGGTAGGTGACGGGTAAGGAGGAGGTCAAAGCGAACTTTACACCGCCTAAAAATAATAGCAGTATTTTTTTACTACCAACGAAACAATGTGAAATAAAGCAAACAATACTCGATATGAAAAATAAAAATTGTGGAATTGACGGCATTAACACACTATAACTTAAAACAATACAGGAGAATATATATGCCATCCTCTTGCACATATTTTCAACAGTAGTTTAGAATTGGAAATATGATCAGACGCCTTAAAAACAGCAGAAATATACCAATACATAAGGCTAACGAAAATATCTTCAAAATAATGATAGACCCATATCTCTGATTTCTAACTTAGCAAAAATATTCAAAAAACTCATTCACAAAAGGTTAAGCCATTTTTTTAACAAAAATGATGTAATTTCTAAAAGGCGGCTTCAGAAAAAATTTAGGAAGAAAAGATGCACTTCATCAAATAACGAGAGCTATTTATAACAAACTTTATCAAAGTGACCCTGTAGCAGTTACTTTCCTTGACCTAGCGAAAGCTTTCGATACGATGGATCATAAGATTCTCCTAGAGAAGCTTCATGATTACGGAATTAGAATTAAAAGCTTATAACTTAATGAAAAATTACTTAAGTAATAAATAGGCAACAAAGAGTCAAAGTTAACAACAAAGTAAGCAAATTCAAAACTGTTAACACAGAAGCACCACAAGGCAGAATATTAGGACCGTTATTCTTTATAATCTACATTAATGACATATTAATTTCAATACCTAAAGAATCAATACTATCATATGCAGACGACACCGCAGTAATAATAACAGGAAAAAGTTGTCTAGAAATTGAATTAAAAATGAATAGATATTTACAAATCCTATCCACCTGGCTAGCCTTAAAAAATTGTCCTTAAACAGAAATGAAACATTATACATGGAATTTGGCAATAACTATAACAGCATTCCCAAAAACCTGAATATAAATATCCAAGGTAATCAAAATATCTAGGGATTTATTTCGACAGTATCATGAAATGGGACATTCATACGAATTACATATGTAATAAGACAAAATACTTAATATTTATTTTTTACAATCTGTCAAAATGTATGTCAATAAAAATACTAGAAATTTTTCATAGCATAATAAATTATGGCATCATTGCATGGGGTGGTGCCTATTAAGGAAGACTCACAAGGATACAAGGAATATAAACAAGACTGCTCAAAATAATTCATAAAAACAAATTTATAGTTGATAAATACCCATTGAATTTAGAACAAAATTGTGCATATCAAGTATTGTATATCACTACTAGAAACTCCACAAAAATTACACCGATTCGGGTATACCGACAAGATACAAAAGTCTTTAAATTCCCAGATGTTTAAAAAATATAAGTATAAAAAGCTCCTACATTACCGCCATAGTACATTTCAACAGATTACCGAA
This sequence comes from Torymus texanus, assembly GCA_036873485.1. Lineage (NCBI taxonomy): Eukaryota > Metazoa > Arthropoda > Insecta > Hymenoptera > Torymidae > Torymus > Torymus texanus. Next base: position 4,198 of record JAYJLV010117560.1, on the reverse strand, counting down.
TGAACTGAAAGTATTAAAAAACATAAATAGGAGAAAACAAAAAATAAAAACACGGATAAAAGAAAATAAACTAGCTAACATCAAGATAAATATGAACACCACACTCAAAATTGCCAATAATTGTTACGTAGGTTAAGTTAGTCATTAAGTTAATATTAAGTTCACCAGATGAGCGAACAGGAAATCTTCTCCTTTGCTGTATTATTGTTATTGTAAGGTAAATGGTAATGTAAATTTTAATTTTGTAATTTTCATGGGCTTTTTACTCTGGAATAAATTAATAAAATAAATGGGTCTTGGCTCATTTTGAAGATCTTACTTTAAGGTTTTAATAAAGAAGAACTAAAAAAATTGTCCTTGACGCACTGCTGATATTAGTTCATAATGTTGTACCGGATATTGACCAATCAGACACTTGCAAATTAAGATCTAAAAAAATACCATTTGTTCTAATTTCTAAATGCAAACTTTTTCTCATACAAGATACTATACAAAAAGTTTCAAGTTTCTGAGATAAAAAATTTCAAATGTTGATGTTCAACTAAAATTTATCAAAAATCACAGTTTTAAAAAAAATCTCACATTTTTATTTATTTAGCTATTGCACGGTTTTCATATTGATATGGTAAACTTTCATTAAACAAATTTTCAACGATTTTAATTTTTTGGTTGGATTATTTCACCTGAAACGTCCCATATATAAAGATCTGTAACCCTGTTTCCTGGTATCTCAACCCCCTTCAGCCAGAGTTCGAACGCTTGATTGAAGAAATAATACCCCTCCTGGAGCCGAACTCATAAAGTTTGGACTCTAGAGAAGTACCAGAAATAACGTTTATATACCAAAACACTTCTAATTCTTCCCAGAAATAACATCGCGTCCCAGACATAACAGTTATGTTTACTGTGGACGTACCAGAAATAACGATAATAAATAAATATATATGCGTGTGTGTGTGTATGTATGTGCCAGTTGTAATGGGGTATTGGTGTGGAGGAGGGGTGGGGGGGTGAAACCTCCCTTGGTAACCAACGGATGGTCACATACGTCCAGGAACTACTCGCAAGACCTCTACCTAGAAGAACCCCTGCTGTCCGGCAGTTGGCGCAGTGGCATAAGTTAAGAACATCTGTGCCACGCTTCCAATGTAGGAAACCTAAGCCACTTTCCATTAGAGCGGCTGCTTTCTGTTGGAGCCGGCGCCTGCCGCTGCTGTCAACTTCGGCCCGAGAACTCTCGGCTGCTGGCTACTACCTAGCCTTACCTGCAGAAGCCGGTTCTCCCGTACAACTCTGCTTTGGTGACAAAGCGGTTTTGAATATATCCTTCTTACCTTTTCCGTTACCAATGCTCCTCTAGGAGGTAGTGCCTGCGGCTAGCTGCAGCTGCTGAAAAGGGTAGAGGGCGGTATTCGGGAAGCATGCACGGGACGGGAACGCTAAATAATACGCGTGACTCGACAATTAAAATAAATAAATAACAAGGTTTATCGAACAGGGGAAAACGCGTAGGCCGAGACTTTCGCCGGTTAACGCTGAAGTCGTCGTCTCACCGGATCTTAAATAAGAACTTGTCTTATTAAAGATCAACCTCTTTTCAAAAAAAATTTCCTAAACAGTTTCGCGATACAACAATTTTGAAAAAAAAATGGTTATCCAGAATATTAAAGAAAAGATAATTCTTGTGATAATCATACGTATAGAACAAAAAGTAGCAGAATTATTTCCGTTGATAATAGAATGGTAGTTCCATATATCAGTTTTCTACTAAAAAATATAAAATGTCATATCAATGTGGAATATTGTGCATCAATTCATAGTATTAAATATATGTTTGACTATATCCATAAAGGTGGTGATAGAGCATTATGTAAAATACAAAAAGTAAATAAAGTGAATGGTAAACAGTCGACGTAAGTAATATTTGTAATTAAATAAAGTAAATGATGAAAAAAATGCGATAGCATACGATGAAATTTCAGAATTTATAGATGGTAGATATCTAAATCCAATGGAAGCCGCATGGCGTTTACAAGAATTTCCTTTATGTGTTAGTTTCCTATCATGAGGTTAGCTGTACACACAGAGCATAAAAAAAAATTATTTTTGAAGAGAATAAAGAATTTGAAGCTTTGTGTAAAGCAGAAACTACTTTAACGGCATCATTTAAATTAAATGAAACAGATAAAACTGCTAGAAATATTAAATATGTTGAAATACCTCGATATTGTATTTTTAAATTTTAATCATGGAAAAAAGACAACGGTCACAAAAATGTGAAGTGTGAAATCATGTAAAAGGTGATACTTCTTTTAAAGATATACGAACTTTTAATAACATTACATATGAAACTTACAAAGAGGCAGCACTTGCTATGGATCTTATAGAAGATGATTCACAAATTTACGTAATTTTTGAAGATGCTACTAATGTAATGCTTCCATTTCAATTACGTAAATTTTTTGCATGGTTCATTTTAGCAGAAAACATTCAAGGTAATTTGATTTGTGAAAAATTCCAACATTTTTTTCTGAGAATTTTAAAGAAAATGAAGAAAATAATGCTCTATCGCATATTGAAAGTATATTGGAAACTGAAGACAAAAGTTGTAAAGATTTCAGTTTACCTGAACCAATATAGTAGTAATTAATAGTATTGAAGAAAATTCTGAAAATGTAACACACAGTAAGAATATTTTTGATATTTTGTTTAATCAGTTACCTAATGATAAAAACCAATTTTCAATGAAATAGTAAACCGTGAATATAGAATTTATTTTTTTGATGGTCCTGGAGGTTTAGGTAAAACTTTCTTATACAAAACATTAATACATTATTTTATATCTTTGAACAAAAGAACTTTATCTATGGCTTGGACTGAAATCGCTTCTATTTTATTACCTAAAGGAATGACAAGTCATCGTACTTTTAGACTTCCTTATTTAGATTTAAACAGTATTGAAACTGCTTTTTTTAAATTCGAATCGGATCAAAAAAAATGGAGAGAAGTTGATATTATTATTTGGGACGAAGCATCAATGATTTCAAAAAAGGCTTTAGAAATAGTTGATCAAACTCTAAGAGATGTATGTTTTAATGATATTCCATTTGGTGGAAAATTGATCATATTAGGAGGTGATTTTCGGCATATTCTTATAATTATAAAATGTAGTCACAAAAAGAGTATAATTGAAGGAACAATTAAATTTTCTATGTTATGGTTACTTTTTAAAGTTTTAAAATTAACTCAAAATATTCGTTCGGAAAATAAAGAATTTGCTTCACTATTGTTAGAATTGGGTGAAGGAAAAATTAATTCATTTATTATTCCAAATAAATGGAAAACGAATAATGTTTGTAAAGAAATTTATAGCAACTTTAATATTAAAACTTCAATAGATCGTGTAATCTTAATTGCTCATAATAAAAATACTAAAATTATTAATAATAAAGTTTTAGAATTATTGAATGAAAAAATACATACATATTATAGTTCAGATTATGCAACTCATAAAGGAGTTGATCAAATAGATGAAAATATTCATTTAAATTATCCAGTGGAATGCTTAACAAAATTAGAGAAGGTCTTCCACCTCGATCATGACTTAAAATTGAAGGTAAATGCTATATTCTTAATTAGAAATATAAGTATTACAGAAGGAATGTGTAATGGTATACGTCTAAGAATAACTAGATTATATTCTCATAATATTAAGGCACAAATAATTACAGGCGAAAGAATTGGTGAAGAGGTTTTTATTCCACGAATAACATTAAATACTGCAAATTCATATTCATTTCCTTTTATTATTTACAGAAAACCATTTCCAATTATATTAGCTTTTGCAATGACAATAAATAAATCTCAGGGACAAAGTTTCGATTCTATTAGAATTTTCATTAGACGACCATTATTTTCACATGGCAATTGTATGTTGCATTATCTCCGTGTAAAAATCCAAATAAAATATTTATTGAAAATGTTTCAAACGATTGTTCCATCACTGAAAAGGTTATTTTGGAATGATGTTGTTAAATTCTGAATTTGGTCAAAATTATAGCATATCCTAAAATCATATTTAATTATCATTATTTTTCATAAATAAAACCTATGTAAATACAACTTCACAAAAAATATGTATTGTTACCCTTAAAAAGTTGTGAAATCTCACTAAAAAATTCTTTTTAAAAAAGTAAAA
>JAYJLV010117549.1:0-10809 GCA_036873485.1 Torymus texanus | reverse complement strand
ATATTTTCAATATTGTCAGTTTGTCCCTGCGTTACTACAATTATAGTAATTTTTACTACAACATTTTTCTCAGTGCAGTAATTGTTAGACGAGACATGAATATGAACAACTATGACTTATGGATTTTATCTGACGTTTGTAAAGTATGAATTTAATCTTATAACTTGTGCATACAGGAAGAACATGTCAATATCTGACACAAATTGTAATTCGCAAAAATGAGAAGCTATGATAGGAATTTATGTGCCGCTCGTTAGATCTAGTAACAATGGGATTCTAATTGCTCTAGATAGGTACATTTTATCGTTTTAAGAAGGCTAATTGCGTAATTATTAACCAGCTGAAGAAACGAAAAATGTTTTGAGTTCTCTATACATATATACTTTCATTAAAAAATGTAAATCTTTTCATTAAAAAATATTTTTGTAAAACGTTTGCTCTACCGCTTTATCGAATTGACGGAACTCCACGGAAATTCCAGAAGCCAACTAAAAGGAGAAAAATTCTTAAAGCCTCTTATACATCATTATAACATTGTTTCTTCAAACAAATCCCAGCCACTCCAGCACTATTTACACTCGCGTCAATTTTTTCGCTGACTTTCCTCCAAAGCCCAAACCAAGTTCGAGCACACACACACATATATATATATATATATATATATATTCGGCTAACCGACACATCTCTAAAAATAGGTCGAAGGACTGTAACACTAATACTGACCGATCCATGTGACTTCGTCGAGCGTGACCGGCACAGCCGGATTGGCCTTCTGTAGCTCGGGGATGAGGATCGTGGGGAAGCCAAGGCTCGAGCCGAAGGTGAGCAGCAGGAGGTTTTTCGCGCCCACGGCGAAAAATTGCGGTAGGGCCTCGCGCAGCCGCGACACCGGCTCCAACTCCTGCTGTTCCGCTTTCCCATTCGCCACGATCGTCGTCACGGGCGGCACGGTTTTGCTGCAAGCAGTGTAATGTGTAGAGTTTCATGAAATCGAAGAGCCTCGATGAAAATTATCAGAGTATTAAGTCATATAGGTGTGCGTTTCATTGACACCTTTGATACTTTGTGATTCATACATGTGTGACTCGTATGTAGTCTTTTCCAGGCGATAATCATTTTGCTTTGATTATTTTTTTTTTTTTTTTAATTTAATATTTATAGTGAGTTGTAAGAAAAATTTGAATACATATACTAGTCAGTAATAATTTTTCTATTCAACTTGGCAATATTAATAAGGAAGAAAAATCTTAATTATTCTGTAAATTGAAAAACATATTATAAAAACAGATAACTGGTATCTTATGAAAAATTGTACTGAATAAAGGATATAAATTTATCAACGAAATTGACCTTATATTCATTTAGCAATTTTCTCACACGTGTCTTTAAAGGTCACTTATTTTTTATTAAATTTCATCGATATTCATCAGAGGAATTTTCATTGGAGCTATACGTATAACTATATACAAATCAAGAGTGGTATGTCTAATAAAATATTATCAAAGAAGAAAAATTTTTCAAAGAATTCAAGCTAAACTAGATTTAAAATATTAAAATAGTATTCCATATTTAAAGTAAAAATCGAAAACATTGACATAAGAATGGTTATTTTTGAGCCTCCAAATCTTTGGTAAGAGGCTTAAGAAATCAATTCATCAATTACTTCTGTCAATATTCTAAACAATGTTGCTTCGCCTAATATAGAAATATTAACCAGGATTGGTAAATAGTATATCAATTTTTAAATTAAAAATGTCACGCCATAATTATGGCGTGCTATTGTAGACGTACAATAACTATTCGTACATGTGAAAATATTACATTATAGGTATACTTCAAAATATAATCATAATAGTTTTAAATAGTTTCAATTAAATTTCGATTTTAAACTTAAGTAGAACTACTTTCATTTGATTAACATGATAACCAACAAAGTTGGCTTATTTTTTAGCAGAGTCAAGATTATCAATTTATTAAATATTCCACTGTTGCAATTATCCTACTATAATTAATCACGCGAAAATCTTAATACATAACGCTTTCTTAGCTTCATAATGCATTTATCATTTATACCAAATGTTTGCTTGATAATTAAAACAGAAATATTAATTTTAGGGTCGAGTCTCTAAATACAAGTGAATTTTAGAACACAGCACAAATTGGGGTGAATCAAAAGTTTATCATTTTTTCCACGATTATAATACAATAGATATTATAATAGCGAAAACAATCGGTTTTGGAAATAATTTTTTGTATTGATATAAATAATTTTTGTTTGAATAAATCTATGTATGTATTTATGGAATTAACATGTTTTCATTGCTTGTAAGTTCATTCAATGATCAATTTCCATCTTCAACTAAGTCTTATTTTAAAGGTAACATTTTTTACTAATCTTTTAACCTTTGTTGAAGAAAATTCATTTTCAAGCATATTTTATATGGTGGTTTATCAAACTATTTCCATTTAATGTGTAATACAAAAAGTTTCACGTTTTTGAGTTAAAAAATCATGAAAATTGATGTTTTTAAAAAAAAAAAAAATCAAAGTTTTCAAATTTTTAATTCGATTCTTACTTTTGAACAATTTAATATTTTGCTCTAAAACTGTAGGGTTGTATTTTGGAACTAATTTAGAACTAGGAAAATCCATTTTGAGCAGTTTTAAAATTTTGAGCTGAACAGTTAATATGAAGTTACCCATATTTATGTTTTTCATAAAAACATAATGTTTAAGGAAAAAATGATAATTGTCTGTTTCTTTAATTTTCTTAAGTTAGGTGTCAAAATGAAATTACAGACATGCATAGGAAACGTTTTACCAATTTCACCTGTAAAATAATAGTTTCCAACTCGAAACACTAATCCAAAGAATCAATTACAATTAGTGAATCGAGTTTGATCTCATGTGAATCAACTAGAGCCCATTTGCACGCACGTGACTGTCGGTCGAGGCAAAAGACCTTGCGAAGTACTTAAGCATCAAAAAGGCAGGATATTAGCTTGATCGCACGGACTACCGTCGTGTCGACCGACTCAAACGGTATACCCAAAAAGGAAAACAATTGCAATCGTCATTTGACAGAAGTACCCATATACACTGCTTATTTACATTGTGTGTTGTTAATCTAGCCTAAATGCTTTGATGATATAATGATGGCTTCTCTTCATTGTCGAACAGATTTTTCAGACGAGATTTGTATGGTAAGCAAGTAGGAAACAATTAAAAAGAATTTCGCAGAAATTAAAAAAAAATTGATTCTGTTAAAAACTCTAAAACATTATAGGGGAATCACAGTAAATGTAGGTAGTAAATGGTAGGTCAGTTTTGTGAGGAAAAATGTAATACCAGAAGGAAATCTTTTGAATTATATGGGAACGTGATTTTATAAGACACGAATCCTTCGAAGAAATACTAAAAATGCTAGCTTATTATCCTTTATCTAGAGAATTTTTCCCTTCAATAATAGCATACCTATTGCAACCATTGTTGTAACGCTCAACATCGAAGCTAAAAGAAAAAAAAATTGAAAATTCATGCTCGTAAATGTGCGATAAAATTGATGAGAAAAAAGCACTTTTCGCATAAAAATGAATGTTTTCTACGCCTGGAATAGTTACTAGCTGCAAGCAGTAGAGTAGGCTGCACTGCCGCCAGAGAGAATAAAAATGCAGAAATTCTCACCAGTGTGTATATACTGTAGGCTCGATTGCAAACGTAATGGAAAGAATTTTAATCTTTGTTAGGAAGTGACTTTTGTTTTGCATAGAGATGTAAGTATCACGGAATTCGTAAGCTTATTTTAAATGCATTCATCTTACATTGAAAAATCTTTAATTCATCTTAAGTTTGCTAACAGGTTTATACATTTCCCGTTTATTTTCGTCACGGAATGTTTATGACACAATTAACGAACTTTATCAAATACATATCTTATGCATTTAGTATTCATGTCGAAAATAATTTTTTGAATTTTCGACATATTAATCTCTGCTGCAAGGTTTTAGGCTCTGCTACTATTTATAAAAAAATCTCTCGAGCTCTACTTGTATATCTTATTTTTTCAAACAACTCGAAAGATGAGAAGAACGTCCTTTATACTGCACGGGCATGATTCCCAGGCAACACCGATTTATAAGATAAAACTGCCCGAGGTCATAACACCATTCTATATCTTTACGAGGTGTTTTTCATTTTTCATATTCTATTTTCTGCTTACCTAAAATCATAAAATGATATTTATGAATTTTATTTTTGTATTCATTTTATAGAGTAACAACGAAAATAGTTATAAAACAAAAGCTCTACTTTATATTATATTAAAATAAATATTAATCCACATTTAATATAAATTGTTTTTTTTTAAATAATATAAAAATTATATATTTTAAATTAGGTTTAAAACAAAAAATCTCTATTGCTTCGTTAAAATACCGTTCGTACAATCATCACCTAAACACTTATAAAATGCATCAGAACATAGTTTCTAAATTAACAAGTGAAGCTCGATTACATGTCCTCTGATATTACATAAAAAGTAATGCATATTCATACGAAAAAAACAACTGCACATTGCTGATATAATACACGAATGAAATTAATTACATGCTCAACTTCCGATTTCTCATTCCAGCATCATGGCACGCGCAATATTTTTTTCACAGTGCTCCGTTCCCTTTCGCATGCTGCGTCTACCCATATACACGCGCCAGCGTTTATTACACTCGAAGCCTTTCACTTTTCCTCCTCTTTTCATCTCGCTCGCGTGCCAGGCAGACCTTCGCGCGCTCGCTTTTTGCGCGAAAATTAATGGACGAGCCACATGCGTCTGTGTGTTAGTCACTTTTTTTCGAAACCGAGATCACATTTCGCAATATTTACATCCGCGAGTGGTCGGTTTTTTCCGCAACGGAAAATACGTGGAACGAGGAAAAAAAATGAGGGAAGAGGTGAGAGGGATTTGGGTGATTGAGAGTTGGTGCGCAATCGACACAGGCATATAGTACAAAGCGCGAAAAGTAGTGCATAACTGTAAACCAGTCCGAGAGTGAATGCTGACCCCCCATTGACGCAATGGCAATCGTGTGGATGGGAATAGCTGATTTATGTCGGGCTTTTGAATTTAGAAGATTGAGTTTTTTTTTTTTAAGACATCGGTCGTGAAGTGTATTTTTTCCTTGTGACTTATGAGAAATAAATATTAAAGCTAATGTTACGTACGAGATGGGAGGCGAGTGAATGAAATGAATAAGTCGCGTAAAAAATATGCGACAACCGGGATTCGCACACACGGACCCACGGATTCTAATTCGGCACTCTACCAACGGAGCTAACGTCGCGAGGCTTACTCGAAGGCCTCGCGCGCATCTTATTCTTATCGTTATGCTGGCTCGTCAGGGCTCGGATGTACGGCCGAGCAGTTGAGCCCGTGACACTAAAAGAAAATAGTTTTTAACGTTATCATTTTAATGTTTTTCGTTCTAGATAAGATTGCAAACGTTAAATAAACTTTAGTAACATTATAAACATCTAATGTGACTTAAAAGTATGTACATAGGGACACATTTTTTATTATTGATGTTATGATTCAAAACACATTTATATACGTAGACACCATATTCGTTAACCAAAGACTGGAAAATTGAAATTCTATTTATAAATGTTCGCAAAACTATTTTATCGAGCGTGATTTTAAGTTTTAAGCGTCTCCTAAATCTGATCTAATCATGATATTATCTTTATTAAAATCCTTTTTACAGGAATTTTCAGTGTTTCAAAGCAAATCTAATTAGCCAAAAATTTACAAAATTTCAATCGAAAAATCCTTTTATTAGAAGTAAGTAATTATGTATAATATATGTGTTCATGAAGCTATTAATTATAACGATTCAGATACATAATAATAACTGAATTATAAATAAGTACAGAAATCAATGATATGCATAGCATTATCTTGTATAAAAGCGACTCATAATTTTGAATTAATATTATTGATTTTACATGTAAATATGATCTTATTTGTATTGACTATAAAACATTAAATATTATGCTATTTAAATATTTTCCATATTTATCAATCTTATAAGAGAACTATTAAATTATACAAGTGTTAATACAAAACTCATGAACTATAAAATATCAGTTTTATAAATAATAAACTCTTGAATTACGTTTACGAAAAATAAAAACAAACCATTAACTCTGATGAATATAATCAAGTTTGTATGGCCTAGATTAATAGAAAAACTTATTATTTCAAACTAACACAAGATGATAGAATGTGCGTAAGATCTAGGGAAGAAATTTCATTAATTCTAATACCCTCATATGATGCTTGCAAAACACATACTTAGCTACAAACTTTATTTCGGCACTTTTCTAAGAACCGTACGTGATTGGTTTTCTGATATAATAAATGAGAACAATCTTTCGTGCGATCGTTGAGTGATCTTTGAAAGTTCTATCCTTGACAAGTCACTAGGCTTGAATGACTTATTATTTTCATGTTTACGTATCCTCATTTTCTCTTGTGAAACACCTTTCTACTTAATTACCATAGGTATGTTTATTTTCTCGAAGTCGTTTTTTTCGAGAATCCTATAGTAAAATCTTAAAAATGTATTTAAAATGAAAGTGTAACGATTGTTTAAAGTAAAGCTAAAGAATTAAAAACATATTCAGAGATATGCCATAAATTATATTATCTGTTATATATGGATATACCTAACGTGTATAATTGAAATGAATACAAACAATTCATCAACTTGTAACTAAAAATAAATACATAATACATCTTTTCAATCAATTCTTATCATTATAAAAGGTACGACTTGTATTTGTCTTCGTGTAAGTAAACACAATTGACAGAATGATTTCATTGCAAATATTAAGTGACAGATATAAAGCTATCTATTAAAATTTTAATATCACTTTCGATACAACTGTACATTCGATACATCTACGAGAGTGCCACTCGAAAACGTCCAGAGTCTTAATTTTATCCATAAAAATTACAAATGTAACTAACCAGCGTAGTATCCTTCGAAAAATATAAAAAAAAAATAAATTTCTTCCCTCTAATAATCATTATTTTCTCCAATCTTTCTCTACAATTCGCACCAAAGCTTCACCCAAGTAAAAAAGCTCAATATTCAATCCGGCATCGCGCCGTCACGCCCGCAAATAAATCTCTCTTTCACGCATGATTTTACGCCGTGAAAATATAAAAATCTCCGACGGCTAAAGTCGATGATCCTTATTTACCTACATCTGGCACGCTCGGCAAGTATATATGTACGAAGGCGGCGTGTTAGAAAGGAAACGCAGCGTCTCACTCGCGTTAGCGCCTTCCGATAAAAGTATGTCACGTAGACGACGATGGCGCGTGCCGCAAAGTTCATCGGACTGTTTGATTAATAAGTGATTGATTAAAGTGGCAAAAAAGCAGTGGCGCGCGCCTGCGCACCGATCAAGTGTCTGCCGATAGCGCGAGGAAGGCGCGCGCGCAAAAGATAACGGCGTTATCGAATCGCGCGAATGCTAATTATTCGTTATTGGTAGAAATGACGTGGCAGTAACTTACGTCTGTTTACGCGTCTGCGGTGATCGGTCATGGATTGGCCTAGGGATTTTCGGATTTAATATAATTAGATCTTTATTGTACATTTCAATAACAAAATAAAAGTGTATATTATAAAGAGACCATGGAAATAATATTTCGTTATTGGCGAGTTAAAAAAGAGTTTAATAAAAAGTCTTATGGTTGTTTTTCTGCTTCCTCTGAAATAAAATCTTCTAACAATAAATACATATAGGTATAATCTGTTAAGGTAAGTATTAATCAATTTCTGGACCAAATTTTCTTGTACGAGAGAGCTTCTTTTTTATAAATAAAGACATTAGAAGTTATAAGTTTTGATTCTATCTTGCTAGTTTACCAAATTTATTGACACCTACAGACTTTTGGAGCATTTAATCTTTAAATTTAGATGTGATTACAGATTGTTTGAAGTATTCTGATTTAACACTTTTCTTTAAGTACCTGCCGAACGATATCATATCTTAAAAATATCAGATGATTAACACGATTAACAAACTAAAAATGCAACGTGTACTGCTAATTACTACATCAAATTTTCCTAATGGGTCTAGTCAGTAGAATTACATGATTTTCTACGAAGCATATACGTTTGATGACATACAAAGCAATTTTTAGATATTTTACTCTGTCAAAGTGCTAAAACAAACGTAAGTGCGAAAAGGCCAATTATACTGTTCATATCATTCCAGAGCTATCAACCCTTTCAGTCACAACGGGACATCAGTGTTCCACCTAGACATTATCGATTTTTTAACGTTTACGAACAGTTTTTTATCGATTTCCCTGCGGTTTTTTGTTCCCTACCTTTCCAAGAATCCAACAAGTGTTAAAAGAATAATGATGTTGCATAACTATTAAAAACACTTATTGTTTATAACAAATTAATATAAAAAAAGCAGAATTTTCGGAATAAATTCATGCCAAGACGGAATAATAGCTATTATTATCTGAAAATTTCTATATAGGTGTTTCTTAGGTCGCTGATTATGAATCCGCTATCAAAATTTAAAATTCAAAGTGGCGGATCCAATATAGTCAATCAAAATTTTGAAAAATGGTAATTTTTTTTCAAATTTTGATAGCGGATTCGTAATCAGCGACCTCAAGAACCCGTATATATAAAATTTTATAGAAAATCGATTGCTAGAAAAATTTGTGACTGAAAGGATTAACACTTTCTCAAACAAACGATGTGAACTTGAAAAATTTTCCAAGATTTCACGTTGATATGAAAACTGTTTTATACTTTACAACTTCTTTATTATTCTTTGATAAGAAGTATTCGTATATTTTACTCTTTTCTAATGCCAATGACACATCTATAAACATTTATGACCTGCGAAATATTGTCTTGACTAATGATTGTTTAGAAACATTCTGATTTCGATGGTAATTAAGATAGAAGGAAATTCCATGACTAAAAAACAAAAGAAAATATCCTTATAAAATAAAAACCTGCTACCAATACATTAGCGCTCACCTATGCCCCTCTTATAACAATTATAGACATAAAGGAAATATATGCATAAATTAGTAGAATTACTTACAAAAGTGTCGACCTTTCCAATAAATATATAGAAAATAATGCTTATTTGAAATCTTATCATTGAATTTAAATCAAGTAGGAAGCATATGTATTGTTTATAATAATCAACTTAACATATGAAGACATTCATAAATATTTCATAAATATATATGAATCGCATTTTTTTTTCATCTGTAAAAATTGAAGAAAAATACTTGAAAACTTAACAAATTATATATTGATCTATTAAGTTATAACTTTTAGAATAAAATTTAATAAATAAAAAGTGAACATGGTTAACACTAACTTTTTCCCTTCATTATAAACAAACTCTATTGGCTACCAAATAGAAAAGTAATATATAGTCGAGATCAAATCTAAAAACTATGAAAAAACTATAAACTAAAACGAGAAGAAATCAACTTTAACTAAAATCTTTGTCTATAATTTTGTAAACAAATATTTAAATACTATCCACGAAGGCTGTGTGACATTATGTACCGACACAATATTTTTTTCAAGATGGAAACATTCAAATCTCAGCATCGGAAGACTAATGGAAATTTAACGAATGATTAATGAAAAGAGAATAAGAAGGAAAAAGTTATAAACAGGCCTTTATAAACAGACAAAATCAGGGAACGTCGAAGAAGTTCAAAGATTATGAGGTTGGATTTGGATAATCTGCGTAAGCATACAACGATAAGCTATTGTTCCCACAAAGCCTAAGCTCGTAAAAGCGATCCTTTGTTCTTAATGCTGATAAATTCTATATTTTATTTTCCTAAATGAATTCACTGCCAAATGGGGCTTAAAAATATTTCCGTTGTACACCTTAGCTATCAATACAATCATTCATTTAAATCCAACGAATTTGATCAATTATGGAAAAATATGATTATATTATAACTGCAAACTACTTCATTTGCAGTGAGTAACTTTTCGGATTTACGTAAGGAAGGATGAAATTCATATATGCAAATATTAATATATAATAATAGCCTTTATTAAATCATCAGATTTATAACATTTTATAATACCTTTTATAAAAATATAAAATCCTTTTCTCTTTCTTTGGCTCGCTTTGATTTTGATTGAATTTCATTGTGTGTCTGCGCTAGTGTGTGTGTGTGTGTGTATTGTTGTTTGTGTTGTTACCTATCTAAATTTAACTTAAATCCCATGTTTTTCGCTCGACTCCTTTATCTACAAAAACTTACAGTAAAAATTATAAAACATAGTAAATATCATCTTTAATCTCCCTAACTAATGCTTCTGTATACATGTATTTTGTGTTGTGTCTGTTTGCGTCAATGTTCTTCTTTCCTTTCTTCTTTCTTCTATTTCTTCCTTGCTTCCTCCTTCATCGGCCTGTCTATTCTCCTCTTTCTCATTTTCTCTTTCTCTTTCCCTTGCTTTGCTCTTTGCATTTGCTACGCTAATTCCGCCTCTGGGTCCTTCTACCCTCCTGTCTCCTACTTTTAACTTAATCTACTGACTTGAGTTCTCCTCTTTCTCTTTCTCTTCCTGTCTCTTTCTGATCCATCTGATTTGGAACAAGCCCGCTAGGTTTTCTAACTTTCCGTCCAGCCTTTCTTCCCACTTTTTTCCTTCTTTCTTCGTGTATGTGCACTCTTCGAAAATGTGTTTTAGCGTTTCCTCTGCTCCTTTGCATAGTCTACAC
>JAYJLV010117527.1:0-10811 GCA_036873485.1 Torymus texanus | reverse complement strand
GGAGACTATGTTGAAAAATAAAAAAAAATTTACGAAAAAAAAAAATTTTTTAATGCCTTATTCTAAGGACTTATTGATCCACCCTCGTACTTATATTTAATTCATATGATTAGTGGCATTTAGGACTTAATATACATACAATCAATTTAGAATTGCCGATTACATATTATAATAGTCAACTTAAATTAAAATAATTCTAATAAAATACTTGGAATTCAACCTTTATATTTTATTTGAATTCTTTAATTTTATATACTATCTTGCGTCTAAATTTTGTGTATTTGGATTATTTATTCGTTTATACTCATAAAACGGTTGAAAAATGCGAAGATGTAATAAGAGTGAATTAAAAGTTTTCGTTATAAAAATATATGTAAGAGACTTAGTTAACGCATATGCGTCAGAATAAATTCGCAAATATGTCTTACATTACATATATTTTAATTATTTCTTATTAAGTTAAAAATTAAAAATTTACAAAGTATATTATTTGATTTCTTGGCTTCTATTGTGACCAAATTACACAAAATTTATATTAGCTTCGTCGGATAAATTTATTCTATTACTTAACAATATTTATAAATATATTTCTCAAAATAACATAAATGATATGAAAATTTGAAGGAAATCCTAACGGTTAAATTTTATGGCTTTTTGGTGACGCGTCGGCGCGCACGTGTATCGGCGGGCTGGTCTGGCTTTTTCGAGTAAAGTCGTAAAAACTATCCCCTTTGTTCTACATAGGAGGAAATGCTTTCGTCTTTGGGAAAAATCTTTCGCTTACAAGTGTTCTGTTTCTTTTCACTTTGAAGTTACAAGAATGCGGTATCTCGCATCTGCGACAAAATTTGAACGTTAGACGAGAACTATTGGGAATCTAAAACGACGTTGTATATATTTTTTTATTTTTGGAATTCCAAGATCTTAAAGGACCCAACGTCGGTGGTCTGTCGGTTAGACCATTAGACGTTACACTTGAATTCAATATAATTATCTAGTTATTGGCCGTTTTTTCCGTCGAGTATTTCTGAAATTACAAAGAAAAATTTAATTAAAATCTTTACATTTTTTACAAAAAATAAAAATAGTACCTTTTGCAATCCTTTGATGTCGTCTGTGTAATACAAAATGTAGGCGTGCATGTTACGATACGGATATCTGGAAAAATTATGTTTATTAGTTTTAGTATCAACTAGTAATGATTTAAAATGCTATTTAGAAATAATAAGAAATTACATGTTCTGCATCTCTTCCCAAGTATAGAATTTAGCTGGGGATCTTTTGCACGGTTCTCTGTAACAAAACTTATTACCATAATTATAATTATATTATCCTTGGTAACATATCATAAATTTTTTAATTTCTTACATTATTTCAACGGTTTCCGTTTGTGTGCCACTATTGCTGGTCTCTGATTTCGGAAGTGGGATTAATGGATCCATAAGCGAGCACTCCTGGGCGTGACTTCTATCAAGATGTTAAAACCTTCTTGAAAGGGGATTTCTTCTGTACAAAAAAAAAATCAAAGCTAATTTAGATTTTACAATTTATTAGATGAATTGCGAAAATTTCAAAATTATACTAGCTAAGCACTAAAATTATACAGATAAGACGGGACGAGGACCTTAAACTATAAAATATACAATATATAATTCCTATACAATAAACCATAAATTAATATAAATAAAGTCACAGCCGGTACAACATAATGATCAAAGTTAAAACAATATCACAGTTCAAAATTATCTAGTCTGTTAGTACAGCTGTACAGTCAAAAAAAATGAAGGAAAACGTAAGTATTAAAATTGGTACAATTTGTCAGTCAAATAATAATAATAAGAAAATAAGGTCTCCGTATTGGCAGCTCCGACTGCTCATATGGAGAGACTAAGCATTGAGGTCGAATAGGTATTGGGCGCGCCGCCCTTCTGAACGAATAATAAGATGGTAAGTGTCACAGTGCGGGAGGAAGAGAGTTCCAGAAGTGAGCACCCCGGACCTGAAATGACCCCGCACCCGATTGATGATTGACAAACCTAGGCACAAGTTTCGGTTGCACTCCCCTACTGGTTGGCCTGGGTTTGTGCTCAGTAAAAAAGGCAGCCAGATAACTCGGCTCTCGCATCCGTTCAATTTTGTACAACAGAAGGCCTGCGAAGTATAACTTGCGAGAGTTTGGACGGAGTCAATCCAAGCGTCCCCTGTGAGGGATGATATGAACATCCCTTCTAACTCCCAGTATGTATCGCACGCATGCATTGCTTAAACGTTCAAGTCTACGTCTCTGTTTGTCAGTCGCGTCTAGTAGTACCACCGAACAGTAATCTATATGCGGTTGAATCAGAGTCTCGACTAGACTTTTGCGAAGCGTCTCAGTGGTACACGCTCTTATAAACCGCAGACTATAAAGGGCTTTGTTGACTTTACTCGTAACTTGGCCAACCTGCGGCTTCCACGTCAGCTTACTATCAACCGTAATACCGAGACTCACAACCTCGCTACTGAATGGGATGAGAACCCCCGTCCCCACCTTAATACTTGGCAGGTCGATTGTGTAGACGGAGTTCACGTTCACTTTAGAACCAAGAACTATCGCCTTGGTCTTGCTCGCATTGAGATGTAGACCAGACCTCCCCGTCCACGCAGACACCGTTTGTGCCGCATCAGACAGTCGAGAAATTCCCTCCAAAATTTTATCTTTGGTGATACGAAGATAGATCTGGAGGTCGTCAGCATAAAGAATGTGGCGAATGCTCTCTCCGACTAGTATGTCGCGCAAGTCATTGTCATAGAGACAAAAAAGCAGAGGGCCCAGAACGGAACCCTGAGGTACTCCTAGATTGATTTATATCCAATCAGAGTTACCATTTTTATTTTTACAAACCATCTGTGTACGACCTTGTAAATAGGACTTAATCCACAGGAGAGCCGATCTGGAGAACCCCAGCTGATGCAACTTCCGTAAGAGTTTAGACGGAGATACTGTGTCAAATGCCTTGCTGAAGTCGAAAAGTAACAATAGTGTTACTTTCTTTTGTTCATTAGCTATGCGTATGTCATCTGTGAGTTTAAGCAACGCCGTCTGTGTGCTGTTGTGCCGGCGGAATCCAGTCTGGAGAGGGTCAAGTAACTTATTTTTATTTAGATACTCCGTGATCTCGTTATGGGCTATCTTTCCAAGAAGCAGAGCAATGCTATAGAACGAAGTCCAAGACCGTTGCCGAGCCACCTTCTTCTTGAGTGCAATTATTTTGACTTGCTTCCAAGTTCTCGGGAAGACTCCCTGCGCAAAAGAGGAATTAAAGATGTTAACTAGATAATTGCCAATCACTGGTAACACCTTCACGATCACACTCTGCGGTACTCCATCCGCCCCCCTTGCCTGCGAGGAGAAATGCGATATCGCTAATATCACTTCGCTTAGGTCTATACGGTGAAATGTAAAACCGTTATCGCTAGCAGGCTCTATAAATTGCATGGTATCCTCGATATTTTCCACGAAGGGCAGGCAGACCCCAGCAAAGTGTGTGTTAAGCTGCGTCGGCGTAAAACCATGAAGATCTTCCGCTTTCCGCTTGGGCGAGATGCCGCGGTTACGCTTTTCCTTCCAGATCTCTTTGTTAACATCTAGAACATCCGTTACTTGTTTGTGTAGGAAGGAATTTCGCTCTTGAGAGATGCGCACATCAACCTCGTTGCTAAGTCGAAGGAACTCGGCGAGCAACGTCGCGCGCCCAATACTCTTGTAGCGTTTATGGGTCGCATTACGTTTATCAACGAGCTGCCTCAACTCATGGCGAAACCACGGAGCATACTTTTTATTTGCATTGACTGTTTTTAAAGGAGATAAATTATCTATGGCAAAATTTAGATTTCTATTTAAATTTTCTAAGGCACCCCAAGTCGGAATCAGCAGAATCCACGCCTACCCAATCACATCTCACTAGCAGTTCATTAAGTGCACCAGGACAGATACTTCTAAAATCTCTGTAAGAAAACAATTCCCGTTTAGGCATTGGTACAAATTGATTTATAGTAACACTAATAATTGCATGTTTGCCGAAACTGGGAAGGCATTCATTCGTGTACGCCAGCACCTCGTCATTCTCGTCCGTAAGTATCACGTCAATCCATGTATGCGATTCTGGGCTTTTATGGTGCGTTGGACCATGTTCTACAATTAGTAAGGATAATTCCTTTGCAAGATTCCTGACAGTGTACGCATCCGCGTTAGTAGGCGAAGACAGATCAGCATTCAAATCCCCAATAATAAATTTATGGCTGTACTCAGAGACAAGACCGCGCAAGACGTCAAAGAGGTCGGTGCCTTCTTGCATTGCTGTGTGCGGGGTTCTATAAATTACACCGACTAGTATGGGTGTCGAGTCGTCCCGCTGTGCTTGACAAAAAAGATATTCCGGAATTCCGGGTAACCCCATTCTTTGAGTTTTGGAACAAGCCAAAATCTTTACGGTATAGTCTTTACGCACTAATCCTGCCTAAACACCGAGAAGCCATCGATCTGAATGAGAGTGTCATCAACTACCGGACCCAGCCAGGACTCTACGTAAGTTATTCAAATGTGGTCGCAACGAATTGATGTTCAAGAATCCCCCTTTAAGGAAACTACCATCCCCCGTTACTGCAGCAGACGTCGGTTCTAGACAAGGATCCTGCGCCGGCACGGCAGGCTGTCCTGCTCCTTGTCCTTTGTTAGCCTTCACGCGATTCACTTTGTCCCCAGTTAATTGTGACTCGGACAGATGTTGATTCGGAGCAGAATGACCAGCCGTTTGTATGATCTGAAGATCAGAAGCCGCGGAGAATGGATGCGCACGCTCACCTCCCTTACGTCTAGCCAGGAATCTGCCGCCGGAATGCCAAACGTATTTGAAGCCCAGTTTCTGGGCAATTAATCCCAGGCTTTTGTAAGTCTGAAACTTCTCACGAGGTAACATTTCATTGATGAAAATTTTATGGTTTGAGACACAGGGCCGATGCTAGGCCAAGTAGTTCGGGGTCTATATCGTTGGTAGTTAGGTAGTTACTAGTGAGCGCGCGCTTCGCTCGCCTGATATCTCTAACCATTCCCGACTCGCTCAGCTTAACCACACATGAGGGCAATGCGCGCGACCTCGACGAGATGGGGCTGTCGATGCGGATTTCTGCTCTCGAGGATCAGATAAACCGCTTACAATTACAAGTTAGCCAAAAGTTACGTACATAACCTAAAAAATCATTGAAAAATTAAAAAAATTTTCCTGAGCTCAATTTTTATTTAAAAAATCTAAAAAAATCAGGCTGTTTTCTTATTTTTTTCGAAAAAAGAATTTTTTATGCTAGGAGACTCAAATCATCACCTAGGGAGCTGATAATTTGATTAGAGAGGTTTTTAATAATGTACATTCGAATGGCCAATCCCAAATAAAAATCCAGGTGAGTGCCATTTTGACTCTCTTATTCCGCTATAGCCTTTGAGAAACAAAACAACATTTCCGTTAATATTTTTATTATAAGAGAGTTATATATTAGTAAGCGAGAGTCCGGCAAAGTGAAGCTAGGACTAATACGGCTGTACGAATGTTATGTGTGAGTACCGGGACGATGCGAGTCGCGCGAAATACAAGCGTTATTATAAGTGTTAAGTATAATGGGAGAGCCGCCCGAGCCCCGCAATTTCAACAGCAACGGAGGTTCGTTAGTTCCCGGGGCGTGAAGCCAAGTGGCTCGAACGCCCCCGGAAGGTCACGTGGCAAGTCTCGAGGCGTGCAAATGCTGCAGTAGGAATGGCCCTGGCCCAGCCATGACAAAAGCCTGCTGCTACGGCTGTCGACAAGTGCCAGCCGAAGACGTTGCCGAATGTACCGGCCGGACATGCCGAGCTGCGAATCAACAACAGCGCTACGACCACCGACGAAGCGAGCTACACGGCGAAGAGCGCTCACTCTCTGCCGAACCGTGAGTTTAGCTACACGCGTGCTTTGCAGAACTTCGATCAGCGAATAATGGCGGTACTCGTCAACGGCGTTCCGCCGATTAGATATTCGGTACTCGTCTTGTTCCACGAAGCTTAACGAGTCTCTGTTATAGAGCTGTGAGCGAAAAGCGTGTGTGGGTGCTGTGTGACTGAGAGCGGGCCGAGGGTCCTGGTGGAGCCATGTCGTCAGCGTCGTCACCGAGCGAAACTTCATAAGGTAAGAGATCATTATTTGGTCTGCGCGCGTTAAACATACTTGTATCGCATATTTCAATATACACGTATTCTACGCGGTTCCATGCGTACCGCTGGTCGGTACTAAAGCTTTACGTTACCAAATGTAAAATCAGTATAATCATTGTATTTGAAAGTAATCAATAATAAACTCTTCATATTTTTCTATTTTAAGTAATGTAGCATGTTTATGTTAATGATAAAGGTGTCCAATCAAACCAAAGATATTACACAAATCCCACATTGACAAACGTATTATAAAACTCTACATTACATTATACTGAAGAAATCTGGCGGGAAATTTAAAGGTGTGCTGCTTCAGATTACATCGTGTAAAAGAAAAACCCACATCAATCTTCTACTTTTATAAAACCATTATGTAGACGAGGAGGATGATGATCCAAAAGAACTGAATGAAGAAACTTTAATCATATCACATTACGTTTGGATCAAAGACTTATCTCGCTTAGTATCAAATCAAATTTTGAAGAAACAAGTTAAAAAGTATCTTTGTGATCGATGCTTGCACTATTTTTATTCTGAATGGCAATTGACCTTACACGAACAGGACTGTAAAGAGATTAATAAGTGTCGCGTATATTTACCAAACGCTGTAAATAAGATTTTAGAATTTAAAAATTTTAACAATACAGAAAAAGTTCCATTTGTGGTGTATGAAGATTTCGAATCGCTGCTCAAACCCATAGAAGATGGAAATGTATACCAAAAGCATGAGGCATTCAGCGTGGGTTACCATTGTCATATTATCGTGGCTATAGGGGACGAGATCCCGCTAAATGATTTGTGTGAGAATCGCGAGACCTAACTGAAAATGTAAAAACAGTATTGCAATGTCCAATACCTATGGATATATCAATATTAGAGCAAGAAATGGCTTTCCAGAAGGCAACAGTTTCTCATATTTGTGAGAAGCCGTTAGACGATGTAAGAGTTCCAGATCACTGTCATCTTACTGGAAGGTAAACATACATTTTTTCATACAAATTTACAAGCTTATCTATTCAACAATATGCTCAAATATTTATATTTCTTCAGATATCGAGGAGCTGCACACGAATACTGCAACTACAATTACTAAGATTCACGCAGCATACCAGTCATATTTCATAATTTAACTGGCTATGATGCACACTTTCTTATAAAGGATATAGCTAATGGTTTTCCTGGGCGTATTAATGTTTTACCATTGAACATGGAACTTCATCTCATTCACTCAACATGTAGATTGTAGTAATATTAACTTCAAATATATTGATTCCTTCCGATTCATGGTATCATCATTGGATAAGTTGGCATCCTACCTTAGCGATCTGTGTATTCTCAAAAAGGAATTCTCCTCACTGCCTAGTGATAAATTCAAATTATTACAAAGAAAAGGGGTATTCCCTTACGATTTCTTAGACTCTGAAGAAAAGCTGAATATATCGGAGTTACCTTCAAAAAGTGATTTTTACAATAGATTGAATGATTGTGAAATATCAGATGATTACTATAAACATGCTCAACGGGTATGGACGGAATTTAACATCTCAAACATAGGGGAGATTCAGATCTCTATTTAAAAATCGATGTATTACTATTAGCAGAAGTATTTCAAAACTTTCGAAATAGTTGCCTCAGCATATATGGACTGGATCCTGCGCATTACTACACAGCACCAGGTTTAACTTGGGATGCAATGTTAAAGTATACAAAGATACAGCTTCAACTGCTTACTGACATTGATAAGGTTATGTTTATCGAGCGAGGAATACGGGGTGGGGTAAGTCAGTGTTCCAATCGCTACGCCCGAGTCAATAATAAATATACGAGTGATTATAATGAAGATAAAGATTCCGAGTATCTCATATACTATGACGTAAATAACTTATATTGTTGGGCAATGCAACAATCACTAAAAATGAGTTTGAAAAGAATTTGTACAAATTAATGAACAATGCAGTGTTTGGAAAGATAATGGAAAACGTGAGAAAGCGTGTTGATGTTAGACTTGTGACAAAATGGGATGGACGTTATGGTGCTGAAGCTTTGATTGCTCAACCAAACTTTCATAGTCGTTCTATTCTAAATGAAAATCTTGTAACAATAGAGCTTAATAAGACTGAAATTTACTTAAATAAACCAATCTATGTAGGGTTATGTGTTCTAGACTTATCAAAAACTTTAGTATATGACCTCTATCATGATTATATGAAAAAGCAGCTCGGTAACAACTCTAAATTATTGTGCACTGAGACAGACAGCGTAATTTATGAGGTTGATGTAGATATTTATGAAATTATGAAGCGAGATATACAGAATTTTAATACATCAGATTATTCAGTTGATAATATTTTTGGAGCGCCTCAAGCTAACAAAAAAGTAGTCGGATTAATGAGGGATGAATGTAATGGACGCATCATGACTGAATTCGCTGGCTTGCGTAGCAAGATGTATAGTATCCCGGTAGACAATGAAGATAAAGTAAAGAAACTCAAAGGAGTCAAAACTGCAGTTGTTCAGAAGACTATCACGTTTGATGATTACGTAAAGTGTCTGACGAATATGTTAACACAATTTAGGGAACAACGTGTTATTTGTTCTCGACAGCATAACGTATTTACTCAGAAGCAGGTGAAATTAGCTTTGAATCCATATGATGATACGACGTGTTCGATACCCAATGAAACAGATACTTTACCTTTGGGACATTATAAGATACCAAAAGTTGATTAATTGTATAATGTATATTGTAAATAGGCTATTGGAATGTAAATAAAAGACTTTATATTTAATATTACGCATATTTATTTAAACCTTTACAGATCTGATTTATTTATCCAACTATTATGTAAACTATCAAATCCCAACCATTTTACATAAACCTTATTTCCCTCTTCTTAAGCACCACTTCTTCACAAGATAGACGTTTGCATATTTAACCTTGACCAACTCTTGTTCGTAAAAGCCACCGGCAATGGGTTGATCTTGATAGTCTTTCACGCTATAAGTTACTGGCTTGGTAGGCATTACTTGATCTACCGTAAAAATCTCTGTTGACCAATTAGGTGTGTAGCCTTTCTCGAATACTTGTTTAATCTTGCTCACTGGAACTTTATCTCCAGACTTAAATTTCGGCTTGTTCATGACTTTAGTCTTATGAGTAAATCTATTGAGTACTTCTGCTTGATTAGCCTTTGTCAAAACTTTAGGCTTCATTCCAATGTTGCGATGTTTGCTGCTATTGCAAGTTTTCAGTAAATCAGACAAGATATCAAGCCATTTGTATTTGCCATGTAAGCTGACTTGCAACCACATTTTTTCCTTGAGGGTGCGATTAAAACGTTTACAAATTGATGCTTTAAGATGGCTGTATGTCGAATAGAGATTAATTCGATATAGTTGCATAAGACTTTGAAATGTAGCATTGTAAAATTCTTTGCCTTGATCAGACTGTAAATTTTTGACTTAAGGCTTTGTTGCAAGATCGATTCCATTGCAGCTGTAATATCGTTGGCAGTTTTCTGCTTCACAGGAATAATCCATGCATAATTGGAGAATATATCAATGACAGTAAGCACATCTATAGCAATCATTTTTCCGAGCATAAGGCTGCATTTCCACTAAATCAGCTTGCCAAGTTTCATTCAAGCCACGTAAAATGAAGCTTCTACGCTGGTAATTTCGCCGAGCTGGCTTATGAAGTTCTTTAACCACTTGTTCTTTCATTATTTGAATCTCTTGTAATTTTCACGTTCATGCAGGGAACGAGTATTAGGAGAAAATTTATTCACAAAATTCTTCCAGTGCTATTCGTTCTTTTGTTTATCTTTTTGTGTATCATGTTGACTATCGTCAGCAAGTTTTGTATATGGTATATTGCTTTTCACAGTTTTATTTGATTTATTCATTCTTAATGGAAGTGAAAGATCTACATCTATAAGTATTATGTTTAATGATATCTGTCCAAAGATCTCTTACTTCTTGCTATGTCTTTCTGTTACTGAGCATAAATTGACCAAGTACTGCATTTATATAGTATTCTGCGTAGGCTTAACCATCCGCTATCGCATCTTCTATATTCTGAATTGTGTGATGCAAGTTTTGCATCACATGGGGAGCTGAACAGCTAGGCTATCCGCAGCAGGCGACGCGACGGCTACCGCTCTCCCCAACACCGAGCTATGTGCGCGCACACACACACACATAGCTAATCCCCGGTATTTGTTTTTTCACGAGGTGGTCGAGGAACCGCGACCCATACACACCCATACACTCACCTACCGCCGGAGGAGATATGCCCGGGAGTTGAAGCCGACGAAGAAGATGACCGACAATTGGAAGAGTCGGCGAAGAAAGTCGAACTACATGTTCGCGCGGCTCACAGGCGACATCACGGAATATCAAATTGTACGCCGAATGTGAGCGTGCCCATGTGCGTTCGGCCGCCATGTTGACGAGCAGCAGCGGACAGCGAAGCAGATGAGAGAAGTGGCGGCGTCGCCAGCAACCTCCCATACACCACCGGAACACACACACACACACACACACACACACACACACACACACACACACACACACACACACACACACACATACA
>JAYJLV010117516.1:0-10812 GCA_036873485.1 Torymus texanus | reverse complement strand
CCGGGGCAGCGAGGTGTGTCGGACGGGGAATCCCTGCTCCGCGCGGCTCTCGTAAGTATAGCGAGCGCTCTCTCTCTATCACACACACACACACACACACACACACGTGTGGCATCGTGGGGCTGATAAGCTATCCCCACCACCGACCACTGGGCATGGAGGGATAATGCTTCCTCCACCCCTCAGGTGGTTAATGGTGGGGGTTCTCTCTCTCTCTTAATAATTGCATTGTGGCCCATAGGCTGATCAGCTATTCCCACCGCCGATCATTGCAGGGAGTGTGGAGGAGACATTATAGGGGTATATATAATGCTTCCCTCCCCCTCCCTCAGGTGGTCAGTGGTGGGGGTTTGTTTTGACGGCCCATGGTGCCACAATAACTACTCGTATGTATGCAACGAGGAAGTATCCTTTGCATTATGTGAATTTGTCGCGTTTCTTTTTGATGGAGGTGATCTTGGTATTTTCGAACATTTTTAAAATATATTTACTGATTATTGGTTGCTTCCGTTTACTTGGTCTTTTAATTTTGAATCTTCTGTTGTTTTTTGTCTGGTTATTATTGTATTTTCAGAATTATTACTTGACATCACACATATTATAGTAATATTTTAGTTTAAGTTTTGTTTATTTTTATGTATATATTTTTTTTATCTGTTTGCTTAGTTCCGTTTCGAATTATTTTATTTCCTTATTCTTTTCCTTGTTTCTATATCGTCGCCCCCGACTAAAAAGGTGCTATCTCAGCTGCCGGTTAGAAAAGGCGCTATCTCAGCGGCCGGTTAGAAAAGGCGCTATCTCAGCAGCCGATTGAAGAAGGTGCTATCTCGCGGGCTCATTTTTTTTGCTCTGATTTAAGTTGGCAATACTAACGATATACCATTCATATTTGATTTTAGAAAAAGAAAAATTGTATTACAATATTATACTTATTTCTGATTTTTTGACAAATTGCGTCTAAATGGTTTTTCGTAATTTATCATATCTAAATTCCGGAATAGCCGCTTTAGCACCACAGCAATCAAAGGTCCGTGAAATTACCTTTAATTTGACATATCTATAAACTCTTTTGTGATGTCCGCGAGCTGACAAATCGTCGTTTGAAAATTACATGAAATTTCGTTAAAGAGATAAACTTTTCATTGCAGGAGATCTGGTCGATTCCCAACAATTCACAAGACTATACAATTTAAAGCTCTTTTCGTGATATCGAAGACATTCAATTCAAACCGCGGATGAGGTTTCTAGGTGCTTCTGGAGCAGAGTAAAATATTGCAAGCATGCAAGTGGTGAATCGTGATTTTGCTAAATTATTAATTCCTACGTAAAATGGATGTCAAATCGTTCCCGCAGCATCTACAGATCTTCACAAAAAACCAAAATAAAGCTCTTGTACTCTATTTTGTTCAATGATCAAGTATTTTACTCATTTGTTGTATTCGTTTATCGCTTATAACGCTGAAAGCAATTGAAATACAAACTGGTATTATCCACATTCAGGACTTTATCAACATTTCTTCACATTGCTATTGCTATTATTATTATTATTATTATTATTATTATTATATATATATTTTTTTTTTATCCGTGGAGTTGGAGAATGCGATTTACGCACCATGGGGGGTGGCGTACGGGCCTCAATACCTTGTGTAGGGCTCGGTCCTTCCAGCCTTTCTGCCCTTGAGGAGGACGACGAGCCTGAAAGGAGACTATCTACTAAACTCCCACCTCCATTACATCGGACTAATGGTCACAATGCAGGTCCACAGTTCTCACCAAACCTACCCGGGACTGTTGTGCACATTACTTCGGGTCGGCCGGCGTGTCTATGCCTCGCGGTGATCGTATCTGTCTTGTCTGGAGTATCGTATCGTTTCTGATCTAGTTTCAGTCTTCAAGGCATCTTTCAGCCTTCTTGCCTTGCAGTGCGTTAGTCACGTAGCGTGCGATGTCGTTCCATCTGTCTTTGTTTGTCAACATCACAGTCACAGTGTTGTCCGGTGTTATGTCGCCTGTAGTTGCCTCTAGTCGGAGTCTTTCGACTGTCCAGCGAGGGCACTCAAAAAATGTGTGCTCCGCGTCGTCTCTGTCATGACCGCAGTACCTGCAGGACGGAGTCGCAACCTTCCCCATCCGATGCAGATACTGGCGGAAGTAATCGTGACCAGAGAGAAACTGGGTTAGGTAAAAATTCACCTCTCCAGCCCTCTCTTTCCACAGTCGCACGTCTTTTATGGGGTGTCTGGTCCACTTGTCCTTGTCGCTGTCCGTCCACCGGGTTTGCCAGATGGTCAGCGTTTCCTTTCGTGCGTCAGTGGTAGCCCTCTCTCTTCCTTTCTCTGCGCTTGTACCATAGACTCTCTTTCGCTCAAGACCTAGGAGGTCTATGGGGACAACCCCGGCGATCGCGAGCACTGCTGCCGCCGAGACGGTACGGTACGGTACGCGCACGCGATACGTATCGCGCCTCTTCTCTGTACCGCAGCCATCGCCTTGCGATACTTTTCGATACGTAACGCGTCCGCCCATATCTAGGCTCCGTATAGCAGCATCGAGTGGGTCACCGTTATGAGCAGTCTCCATACACTCACGGGGCGCGGCCGTTTTGGCCGCCACCCTCTTGGCGAAGTCGCGAATGTGCGGTGAGAAGGTCATCCTTGTATTCAGGGTCACCCCCAGGTACTTGAGGGACCCCCCGGGCCGCAGTTCGGACGTCCCAACCATCACGGGAATCGTCGTGTCTATCCGTCTCCTCGTCAAGTATAGTAGTTCCGTCTTTAGCGTAGCCAGTTGCA
Organism: Torymus texanus; assembly: GCA_036873485.1. Classification (NCBI taxonomy): domain Eukaryota; kingdom Metazoa; phylum Arthropoda; class Insecta; order Hymenoptera; family Torymidae; genus Torymus; species Torymus texanus. The sequence continues at coordinate 8,017 of JAYJLV010117516.1, read as the reverse complement.
GTCCCCGCCCTCGCATCCATTCGTCCACTCGTTTCGTCGCCTGACTCAGTCTGAGCTGAGCCAGTTGCGTGTATCTGGTCACGATAACGATGACCAGGTCGTCCGCGTATGCAACGAGGTAGACCCCCGGTGGCATCTGAAAGTTCAGCACTCCGTCGTATGTCCCATTCCACACGTCGGGACCAAGGATCGAACCCTGCTCCACCCGGCTTCCGTCGCGCATGTAATGTGGCGGTCCCGTAGGTAGTCCTTCAAAACTCGGAGCAGATAGGGTAGCAGCGGGAAGGCACTTGAGAATGCATCCACGATGGCCGCCCACCGCAGCGAGTTGAAGGCGTTTCGTACGTCGAGTGTAGCCAGGAGGACTATTGGCCTGTCCTTGTGGGGTCTCGTCTATGCTCTGTCGAAGGAGACGACAACCTCTCGAATCGCTCCTATCGTCGACCGTCCTCGTCTGAATTCGTGCTGTCTAACATTTAGGTCCCCAGCGGCTCGTACAGCCTGTTGTATATGCGGTCTGAGCAGCATTTCGAAGAGCTTGCCCAGTGTATTAAGCAAACTCAAAGGTCTGTAGGTTGACAGCGAATCGGGATCCCCACCTTTTCCATTATCAATGAGGATCAACCTGGCCGTCTTCCACTCTTTGCTGAACACACCCTCCAACAGATATGTGTTGTACATATCCACGAGTATTCCCGGACGTCGTTTCGCAACGATTCCGAGAATCTCTGTCGGAATGCCTTCCGGGCCTGGTGCCTTTCCCGCTGCGAGTTGAGCACTAGACGCGCTGAGCTCTCCTCGGATGAGTTTGGGCACTCCGTCAACATCGACTTTCTTCTCCCTCCTCACGTTTTCAGGGTAAGTCGGGAAGAGTCCTTCGACGATTTTGTCCGTTGTCTCCTCGTCTCTGATCACAGGCGGCCCGTTCCGGCTCAGGTTTCGGGTACGATCTTGTAACCCGCTCCCCAGGAGTCTGAGTCCACCTCGTTGATCAGCTTTGGCCAGCATTTCTTTTTGCTATCATTGATCGCGCGCCTCAGGTTTTGGCGAGCTGTCCGGTACTCCTCTGAATGTATCAACGCGTCCGGCCTATCCCGGGCGCGCTGAGCCCTCCGTCGGAGCCGCAGGCACTCAGCCCATAGGCCCGCGATCTTCTCGGTCCACCAGTACACCGGTCCCCTTCCGCGTCTCATCCGTCTCCTTGGCATGGAGGCATCACAGAGCCGAGCCAAGAGCCCCGCCGTCTCTTTTACCAGCCTCTCGGCTCTCCCTACCAACGATGTCACGGGGGATCATCGTCTTCGGGTTCGGTTCCAAGTTCAGCTGTACCGCCAGTTTGTCTATGTCTAATTTTTTAAGGTTCCATCCCCCGGGAGATGGAGCAGGCTTTTGTTGTACCTGTTTGTCCCTCAAGCCGAAGACGATGTACTTCGTCACAAAGGTTACGTCAGGAATGGATGACCCATAACCCGGTCTCATGTACGTCGTCACCTGTCCTTCGTTTGCTACTGCTAGGTCCAGCCTTGCGTCATCCCCCACTCAATGATCCTGGCGTTGACGTCCAGCGCGAGAACTACGTCGCCGGTGATGTTCCCCAGCGCGTCCTCCAGTGTCGCCACTTTCTGTTCGAAGTCCGCGGCGCTGCAGTTCGGGGTGAGGTACACACTGACGTATGTCACGTCAGCGATTTTTACCCAGACGTGATCGTCACCCTCCCCGTGGCCCATTATCCGCGACGTGGCACTCCCGCGAACTACAGCGCTGCGGAGCGGGAGGAGTTTACGAACCAGGTGGGCGTGTCTCTGTCTCTGTATGGTTCACTTATTATTCTGTCGTCCGCGTCGATTTCCTTACTTATCATTCGATTCTATACCGCAACCACTGTTAAGTACGGAATTTCGGGAAAGAGAATAATATATGTTATAAGTTATTAATAATTTATTTTTATTTTAGTTACCCTTATATAATCGATATTTACAATCCTTGATATCGATGCGGTACGAATTCTTGTAATTTGATATGTTATCTTCTTGTAATATAGTAGCACTTCTTGTATATAATGTAATTTCTTTATCTTACAATTCTCGTAGTCCAATTTCCTTTTTTATTTACCCTCGCTTTTCGACAGAGGCCGACGGAGTTCGCAGTTAAACTTTTCTTAGCGACTGATGCGGTTGGCGTATGTCGCTACTTTTATACAATTTATTGGGTTAAAGATTATCGAGATCATCTTATTTTGTAATTTTAACTAACTATATGTATACTGTGAATGTAAAGAGGAAGTCTGTCATGTTACACGATAATATACTACGTCGCGGTGTCGCGTGGACGAAGCGCCGTATCGTATAAGGAATGCGCACTCGCATCATGTTTAGTATCAATAAATTACTTATGATAGTATTTAAATTTTTAAGATACGTCACGGACATAACACTCTTACATGAAGTTTTATTGAATAATTTTTATTATGATTCTATATGTTTAAGTGATTTTGATAGTTATACGGATATTACAGATGATAATAGTAGTGACAGAGATGATAGTTATAGTAGCACTGATATATGATTTGACAAATTTAAATACAATAAATATTTAAAATACATTTGAATATTATAAATATAACATATTTTGATCCCCACAGTCCACTACAGAAATTCCTAAATCCATTTTTCACTTAATTATGATTTTTTCAAAAAATAAAGTTTGGCGTTACTTTTTTCAAGACTAATTGATGGATTTTAATGCAACGAAGTGCAAATTGCTTGTAATATTCCTCTTCTTGGAAGTAAGCTATAAAATTGCAAAAATTTTTGAATATGTATTTTTTTATAGCTTTTTTCCTCATTTATTTAACTTTTGATGAATTTTTGTGATTTTGAGCATAAAAAACATACTTAAATAAAAAATTTTGCAATTCTATAGCATACTTTCAAAGGTGCACATATTACAAGTAATTTACACTTTGTCCCATTAAAATCCATCAACTGGTCTTGAAATAAAGTAACGCCAAACTTAAAATATTAGATTTTGAGAAGTAAGCCTTTAAAAAAAATTTCTTAATTCTCAAAATTTAATTATTCTGAATGGTTCTATTTTTTGTCTTTCCTGAAACATATAAATCCTCATTTTTAGTCAGTATTGTGAAGTATACTGTAATAATATTACATGAAACGCAAACAATAAAACTATGACTTACCTTTGTTTTTTATTAGCACATACGGACTCCAGCTGTCAAACAGTGCAGGCAGTAGTAACTTATTTCAATAAAAAACTGAGAGACTCGTTCAGTAGGTTCAATATCTGTAAAAAACAAATTATCTTCAATCAGGTGACACGATAATACATGCTGTTATGATTAAAATATTAAAAATTCACAAGAAACATATATTTCTATACAGTGGAAATAGTAATTAAAAAATCTATTTTAATGTTATAAAAGAAAATCAAAAAAGAAATAGAAATCGAAAACCTAATGCATGGGATATATGAAAAAATGTTTTGGACAATACAAGAAAAATTTAATAATGCTGTTTATTTATGAAAGAACGCTTAACTGAGAACAAAGTAATGAATATGCAAACTTACTTTATAAGAACTATCGCAGCTTATGTTACAGCTACAGAGAGCTACAGCTACAGATCTTTACCATTTGATCAAATCCCTTGATGAGTCTCATTCAATAATTGTTTGGGCGTTATCTAACGATTACTGCTGATCTAGACAAAATATTTTCACAAAGAATCTATTCCTTCTGAGAATTTAATACTCATTTAGTTAATTTCTACTTATCTAATATATCCAGGTAATTGAAATTTTTGGCTCAGATAACGTACAATTTTACTTGAGTGAATGTCTCTTTTGTGGCTAAACAACAAAAGCTAACCTCAAACACACTCGTAATGAAAGTACACGTGGGCGCAGTGAGCAGCCGACACTGACCGCTGCGTGAGCTGAGCCAGCGATCATGACGCATGGCAATGTTTCGTGGCGCCTTGAAGCGGTGTCCCTTACACTTATTTAACAGCTGAGCGCGGAATTTGAGTTCGCGAATTGCATTTAAAATTTTTGTGTCTGTTTAGACTATGAATGTATGTATAAAATATATAGACATTAAATTAGTTAACGTATTTTCTCAATTTCATGTGTAGCCAAAACACTTTTTCGTAACATTTTTTCGTTAAAACCTTAATTTAAAAATTATGTAAAATTAATAAATTAAAAAATTATTTAAAATTAATTCAATAAAAAATTATTTAAAATTAATTAATCAAAAAATTATTTTTATAAATTTAAAATTAATTAATTAAAAAATTACTTTTATAAATTTAAAATTAACATTCGAAAATATCACTTTTTTTTCTTCAAGCTCAAAATCGGTTGTAAATTGGTCTTCATATGGATTATATTTGCGTGATAAAACCCAAATCAGTCAAAACTAGTGACACGTTCCTATAGAAGTTTATTCACATTTTTGCTTGTATCTTCGGGAATTTTGAGATATGTCTCAAACTTTCTTTACAAGTTCAGAATAATATATAGAATCGAAAAATCAAATAAAAAAATATTGATTTTTTCCAATTTATAGGTATAAGACCAGCTTAAGAAATAAATTCGGTTGGTTACAGTAGTGCAGGTATTCGTTTTGACTAATTTTAGTTTTACGTTAAAATGTTCTTCAAATATTCTATAGGCAATCATTTCTACTTCTTCTGTTTCAAAGTAAATTTCATACTGTTCATCCGGTTTTATATTTTTATTGAGAAATTTGAGTAAATGTGCTTCCGCGTTATTTCTGTTTATTTATATTGAATATAGAATTTGTAATTTATCTATTATTGCTTTGACTTGGTAATCGTTTCCCCGTTCTGACTATTATGCTATAGTTAAACACGTATATATTTTTATCTGACACCGGTAGTAAGAATACTGGATTTTGTTCGGCTGTATGAATCGTTGCGTCTTCTTCGTCCTCGGGTGTTTGAGTCAGCTCTTGGGTGTTGACGGGGATGATATCGGACGCTTGTGGGAACATAGAAAGGGAGTCCTCTTCTTCTTCTTGATTGTTTATCTCGATTCTGCTTAAAGCGTCAGCTACTTTATTCTCACATCCTTTCTTGTATTTAATTTCATAATTGTACTCTTCTAATTTCAGTCTCCAATGAATTAATCCAGTATTAGATGTTTCAAAGACCAGAGCCAAGTGAGAGGCTTATGGTCTATTTCAATAATAAATTTTCGTCCATAAACATGAGTTCGAAAATATCGACAAGCTTCGACAATTCCTAACAGTTCTTTCTCTATAGTAGAGTAGTTCTGTTCTGCAGAGTTTAGAGTCCTCGAAAAGGTGGATATCGGATATTGTTCTAGGGATTAAACTGCCCCAATAGCTGCGTTTGATGCATCAGAAGTCACGTGGAATAGTTAACCAAAATCCGGATATCTTAATACAGGTGCATTAGTAATGAGTTCCTTAAGTTTATTGAAAGCTTCAATAAATTTTTCAGTTTTATAATTTACTCTTGCTCTTTTCATGAGGATGTCGGAGAGGTTTGGATATTTTTGCGTAGTTTCTCATAAATTTTCTGTAAAAGCCAATAGGTCCTAAATATATTCTTACTTCTGTTTACGTTTTTGGTATGGGGTACTTCAGTATTGCATTAATTTTATCCGGATTAGGCTTAATTCCTTGCGGAATAATTATGTGCCCTAAAAACGGCACTTCCTTCCTCAAGAACTCGCTCTTATTTAGCTGTATTTATAAACCATGTTCTCCGAGTTCGTCCAAAATAAGTTTTACGTGTTGAAGGCGTTCTTGAAGCGATTTTGAAAAAATTACGATGTCGTCCACATATACAAAACAGAATTTATACAGATATTTCATTAGAATTTGGCCATCAGACGTTGGAATGTTGCTGGCGTGTTTTTCAGACCAAATGGCATCCTAGTATACTCATAGTGGCCATTTTGACGGTAAAAGCAGTCTTTTCGATGGAATTTTTCTCAACTGGGATTTAGTGTAAGCCTTGAGCTAGATCTAGTGTCGAAAAAGATGAACATTTTCCTAGATTTTCCAAAATTTCATCTATTTGAGGAAGCGGATACTTTTCCTCGACAGTTTTGTCATTCAGCTTTCTGTAGTCATTCACCATCCGCCATCTCTTTTCCTCCTTGCGTCTTGCTTCCACGGTAGACGGGTGATGAATAAGGAGAATTGCCTGGTCGAATTATTCCGTCTCTTAATAGTCTTTTAACTTCATTTTGAATTTCTTCTTTGGAAACATAATGATATCGAAATTTTTTACGTAAATAGGATCTTCGTCTTTTATTTTAATAAGGTGACTAACTGCTGTCGTAGCTGATAGTTTTTCTTCTTTATATAATCAGTCACTGTACTTGTGGCATAGTAGTGTAATCTTATCCCTATCCTCGCTATTCATATGGCTGGTTCTTATCTGAGTAGCTGGCTCCTGGTGATGGTTCATCTTCGCGCCTTTGCTCTTGCCTGGGATATTCTTTAAATAATTAATCTCGAACTTTCTCGTGCTGAATATTTGATTTTTATAATCGATATTTTCTTCCAAATTTTGAAGATCCTTATGGCCAATCAAGCAATCATAAGTCGAATGCCAAGGTGCGAGTAGAAATTTTATTGGCGTTTCATCGCCTAATTCCTGTAAAATGGGAAAAGTCAACGCGTGTGTTCCTTTAGTGACTTTATGTAGAGATGAGATTTCGAAATTGTGTGGAAAAATGTGATTTTGTAACAGTTTATATGTTATGCTTGGATTCATAATTGAAGAAGATTCTCCAGAATCTATTAAAATTTTCAACGGCGGGTTAAGCGTGATTATATGCGGCAACTCTGGTGAATTTCCGATGTTATTCTAAGATTTATTATTTCTCTTCCGGTGCATCGGGGTCCAACTGAAAATTTTCAGTATTATCAATTTCAGCTGTTTCATCTATTAGATTTTGAGGCTGTTCGTCTTGGCATTCGTATCTTGTTATACGAAATTTTGTTGAACTTTTTGGTGATGAAGTTCTTCTGAGACAAAGTTTGGAGGTCCTGTACTTCTGAAAACTTGGTTGGTTCTAAGCGCAGAGGTATTCTGCACATTATTTGGTCTATTAGTTTGGTTACCACCTGGTCGGCTGGTATTTCGCGTACTTATAGACATAGGCTTTGGGTGGTAATTCTGACCCGTTTGTCGATTATTATTGCTATTATTTTGTCTAAAACTGATGCCAAAATTGTTGTTTCCAAAATTGTTGTTTCGAAAATTGTTGTTCCTTAAATTGTTGTTTCCAAAATTGTTATTTCCAAAATTAGTCAATACAGGCCTAAATGGAATTTGCGCTACAGCGGATCGTTGTTGAAATGAACTTGCGACTTCTGAAGTACTCGGTGCGTTAAACAAATTTGCTTTCGGTTTATTATCGCGTTGTCTCATATAAGAAAGGAAACTAGCCTGTTGTCCGTGGAGGAGACTTCAATGCATGGACAGAAGAGTGGGGCTGCGCGAAGATCAACCAGCGCGGAGAGTCACTTTTGGAGGCATTTGCGATACTGGAACTAGGGATCGCTGACCCAGGGTCAAAGCCGATCTTTACCAGGGGAGGCAAGTCCTCGATAGTTGACCTTCGTGGCTCCAAGATTGGCGGGGAATGGGATCCACTAGCGAGTGTCTGACCGATACACGGGCAGTGACTACCAAGCCCTATTGTATCAGCTCCAGGCGAGCAGAAGAGCACCTTTGACAGGGATACATTTCTCTACACACTTAAGGGGGTACGGTGTAACGGAACTGCCGGGGAGAAAATTCAAGATCTTACACCGGCCATAATATCGGCTTGCGATGCGTCGATGGTTAAGAAGGTGAACGCCCGTGGAAGACCGTCTGTCTAATGGTGGACCGAGGACATAGCCGGAATACGACGAGAATGCCTAAGAGACAGAAGGCTACACCAGAGAGCTGTTGGCGGGCCACGATTCCAAGAACTTACAAGGAAAGTACAC
>JAYJLV010117505.1:0-10814 GCA_036873485.1 Torymus texanus | reverse complement strand
AAACTATATTATGCAGGTATTTGAGATTCTGGCCTCGCAGTCCATTAGATTTAAAAAATCCTTCTGAATTAGAAGCTAGCATGTCATTACCGCAGGAATTTTTTTTAACAAAGCAAGACAATGGTCTGCAAATTTAGGAGCACCATTCAAATTGTAATGGTTATGGAAAATGTGAGCTACTTTTTTTATAAAGGCTATAGAAAAAAAGCTAAAAAATAAAATGGCAAAAAAACATTGAAATTTTAATAAAAAAAAACATTAAAAAATTAGATTTTTCATTAAAAAACAATTTTAAAATATTTTTTCAGGGAAAGTAACTGACATTTTCTATAACTGCTATAATTACGAAGGTACTCCTAAATAATCAGACCCCTGTCTTGCTTTGTTAAAAAAATTTCCTCCGGCAATGACATGTCAGCTTCTAATTCAAAAGGATTTTTTAAATCTAATGGGCTGCGTGGCCAGAATCTCAAATACTTGCATAATATAGTTTAAAATTATAGGTAATTATATAATTTATTGATAAAAAAAATTTGAACCCTTAAAAATATATATGGGCTTTGTTATTAAAGAATTTATCCACTACCTTTTTTCAGATTCAATCATGGCTTGTCCCCTTAAACGACGTTGAAAATTAACTGTAGGGTCAAGATGGTCAAGGTCATTGGTTCATATGAGTGTCTGCTAACTGCTGAACGTACCTTCATAACGTTTATTTGACTCAGAATTTTAAATAAACAGCTATCAGGTTTATCAAAATTCGATTAGGGTTTGACCTTCTCAAGGTCACAATAAGAAATTGTAAAATGTCATTCTTGTAAATTAAAAACTATCATCACGTTGACCTTCAAATGACCTTGTAGGTCAAGCTCAAGGTCAAATTGAAGGTCACCATCAGATTACCGTTTTGATTTTCCAAAACTTTGGAATTTAACGTTTTTTCTAGCGCCCTTATTGTTCGAGATATTGAAGTGTGTCACACTTTTGGGGTACTCTGTATGCTTACCTGAATGAATGCAAAATATGTATACTATAACACCAGTACCATTTATGTTTAAACTCGTGTAAAACATCACACAACTTGTGCAACTGTCTTTGTGTAGCAAAATTATCTCTCAAAAGATTAAAGTTGCGTAAATAAAAAAAAATCTTGATTTCCAGAATAAAATTTTTGGTTATCTCGTACCCCTCTCAGTTTTTTTTTCATGTTTCACCTTGATAAATAGGGTGTAGGGGATGAGATTATTTTATATTTTTTTAATTTTCTTACACTTTTATGTCTTTATCCAAATATAAATTTTTACTATTACAAAGTTTTCTCAGCATGAAAATAAAAATAAAAATACAATTCAAAACCCTATTTTTATTATCTTTATTTATTTATTTAAGGTGAAAAACCATTGGTAGAATGCAGTTTTATTACGGAATTTGAAGACCACATATTCGTTACCGTTGATGCAGAGGCTTTCTTCTTTTTACATGATCTTATAACATCCTACGTCAAAGAAAAAGAAAGAGTGGTAATGCATTTTGAACTTAACTTTTTATTTAAGTTGGTATTGGCTGATTAAATGCTTTTTTATTGTATATTGCAGCATGCCATGCAAAATTATGGTATAAGAGCACATAGTCCTGATCCACATGAAATGAAAGGTTCGAATCAACCTAGCACTTCCACTGCAGGCTGTACGATATCAGAGGATGACAGAAAACGTAAACAATTTGATCCTGCAGAGATGTTCACTAAAGATTGGCGATCTTACAGATGTAAAACTTGGCATTTAGAACCAACTGTAAGGTTAGTTAATAATTCATTCTATTTGTATTTAATTTTTTCTCGTAAAAAACATAAGATAAATGTATAATATGCCTCTTGTCAAAGATTTTTTTTTTTTTTTAAATAATAAATATATTGCAGGCTTTTATCGTGGGCTGGAAAAAGTATAGAGCCCTATGGCATTGACTATATTCTACAGAAATTAGGGTTTTCTCATGCCCGAACTACAATACCGAAGTGGATTCAACGAGGATTTATGGATCCGATGGACAAGGTACTTGCTGTTCTTATGTTGAGAATGGTATTGGCTGTTCGAGAGGAAATTTCGGAAGAAAAAGAACACAAAAGGGAAAAATAATTTGTCATGAATTATATATTGATATTTTTTTAATATTATTTTGTATCTAATGAAAAGTTTTTCATTATTTTATTTTATGATTCTTACAACATACTAATAACTGTAGAATAATCGTTAAGTAGGTATTGTAAAATTTTTTTTGATATTTCTTACATGTTTTTGTAAACTTGTATATTGATTTTAATCGAATGTTATTTGCACAGTAACTAAATGAAAAAGAGATATCCAAATATTACACGAAAAATACGCTATTCACTTTGATAAAATTATAATTTGTTTTACGCTTTTCTGATCTGCGATGCAAAGAATTACACGTTATACTAATTATATACGCGTTTTTACATGTGTTATTCACTTTGAGGTTGATTTGTATTGTAGTAAGAAAAGGTTATTGTATGTGTTTCATGGATTGCTAAAGACAAAACCTCGTGAATTAAGATTAGTAATAATCTTAAGTAAAATACATATGTAGTATTTGCTAACATTGTTGTAGCAATGACACAGCCGTTAACAACAAACAAAATTTATTTGAAAGTTTTCATTTTACCGACGATTCGGAAGTATTGGAACTCCCCTCTCTAAGGCCACAAATACCAATTATATTTTAAATAAATAAATGTGCATACAAATTCTGAGTGAACTGGGGCAATTCTTCGTTAACATTACCGCATCAAATAAAAACAACATTTATATCACGAAAGACCACGAAAATAATAGCACATGCTTGATCAACTTCAAACATTACGGATGCTATATTAAATATTTATCATAATTAGATGTTGGGCGCGCTACGTGCGCCTTTAATGTTTCTCAGTGCAACAAAATTTATTTTTAATTATCTTCAGTCTACCAGAATCACTTATATTTAATAGAACTTGAATGAACATGAAATATGAAATCATATTATGAGCAATAAAAGCAATGGAAATCGGGTGTATGATTTTGGACATATTTTTTCTAATTATAATATTTTGTCAGAGTTGCAATCAGTTTCTAGTAGTTTTAAACAGTTTCGAATAATTTTACATTTCATATATTTTAGAAAAATTTGATAACTAATAAATTATTATTATTATTAACCTCTAAAGGGCTGACATTTTTCAGTTCAAAATTGATGTCAAAGATATCGCCAATTCATTGACATGCAAGCCCAATATGTCTAACTGAGCCCCCCTTCCCTAGTGGCCACTAAAGTGGCCAGGCCGGTCCTATAAAGGTTAATAATAATTAATGATTATTTAATAGCCTCAGTATGTTAATTACGAGAATCAAGAAGCGCGGAAGCGCTCCGAAGGCACAAGATTCAAACAATGCAGAAGAAGCCTAACCTAAGGAGTGATTTATTATACTAATTATTATTATTAACATAATAATAATTAATTATGAGTATAAATATTTAACAGTTATTATACTCTTACTGTTAAGGTAGTCTATTAAAACGTCGATACCTGCACACAAGTACCAACAAAATTGATGTTATACGACAGATCAAGATAAACCTTTGAATATTTTTTAACGCTGGTTCCACATTAGTTTCTGGGGAAAAATTCCTAAAAATATGTCTTAAAGGGGTCCACCACCTTTAAAATTACGAAAAATCGATTTTTCTTACGTATTTCCATAGAAAAACACTGGAAGAAGATGGTCCAATTGTTTTAAAGCATTATCTATTTTTGTTTCGAAAATATAAACAAAATACTAACAAAGCCTTATTTGTATTTTTTTTATGTTGTTTTTTTTGTATTACATTTTTCCCTTTTTACATATATTTTGATTTGTCTTGATTTTATATATAATTCTTTTGTACCGACTATATTTTTAATTCTCACACTATATATTGTGACACGGCAAATTTCGTGTCACCCACGAAGACGGGATACGCGCGGAGATACGGCGGCGTTGGCGAACGGAGCCTCGAGGTGCAACGTCACACGTACACATACGCGCGCCCGTGTTTCTATGCCTCTTCGTAGGCAACGGGATTCCCCTTACGCCCCTCCCTTCCCCTACAATGCCTTAGCTGTAGCCGAAAAGGATACGGAAGAGCTGAAGCTGTAGCGTGAGCGGATCAGCTGGTAAGGAGAGGCACGACGTCGCCGTCTCCCTACGCCGAGCAAGCAGCAGCCGACATCCAAAGTGGCAGGGAGAGAGAGAGAGAGAGAGAGAGGGAAGGAGAGACAGAGAGCACTGGTACGAGAGCGCTGACTCGGCCCGCCGATCGCGGGCAGGAGCCTGGATAAGACAGGCTCGCGCGCGCCGCGGTGAAGCAGGCGGCCGGTCAGCGAAGGACAGCGCGGAAGCCCGTGCACGTCTCCGGCCGGCATTTTCCTGTCGGAATTCGATCGCCAACCGCCGTGCCCTGAGTGAATAGTCGTGCGAGTGTAAGTTTCAAGAGAGAACAAGGAAAAGTGGACGCGAGCAAGGCTGCAGCAAAGGCAACTATGTTTCACCTGACCAAGGTTTGTTTTCCCGTATTATCCTTTTCTCCCGGGTTTTTCGCGATTGTGTGTGTGCGCATCGTCGTCGGGAGTCGCGTAGGTTTTTCAAACTCGCGTAAGTCTACAGTCAGTGCTAGAGCTGTAGCTAGTGTAGATAGATAGTTTTCGTACTCTCGGCTGCTTGCTAGCCAGCGAAGTAAGTAAACGGTTCAAGTGACGCGTGCACCTGGCGCCCGCGTTTATTGTGTATTATTAACCATTTGTTTTTCGAGTAAATAAAATTTGTTACGTGTGTGTGTAAAATTCAGGTAGTATTGCGTAGTATTTTTACACACCATTAGAGTTCCCTTCCCATGATCCGTCACTCTGCCCCGATCCCCAGCAGAGTGTAAAAATATATATATGGGATATTTCATGGGAAGTGAGCAGTCAAAAATTTTAAAATCGCTAAAAACTCGCTTACTTTTAGTATATCATGAAAAAATAATATTCCCAGAGTTTTAGACCGAAATTTTCAAAAATAAGACAGTTATAGAACATTGAAAATTAAGATTTTTTCGAATTTTTGCTTAAAATTCAACTTTATTCATTTTTTTACTTAAAATCTCGATATTTTTTGTATAGAGCATTAATTGGGAAAAAGTTTGCATTTTTTCTCTAGAATGTGCCAGTATTTATTTTATGACCTTTTTTGTAAGTCTCTGATTGGCTGATTTAAGAGCAGCCTTCATCGAAGAATACTGAGTGTGCCTTAAAATTTTGTGCTCAACAAATTTTTTTTTATTTCTGCTCTTGGAAACCTCTAAAATGCTTTTTTAACCAAAGTTGACCAAGCGAATTGAAAAAAGTTATGATTTTTTTAAATACTAAGAAAAACTAATAATTAGCATTTTTGGTCATATAGTTGATTTACAGACGTGACGTTATTCATACATCTTATGTAATGGATCAAATAACTTAATTTTATTAGAACATCGAACAAAACATAAAATTTATTTTTCAATAATATTTTGCTTGTACAATAAGCCAGCCTTATGAGGTTATCAATTATAACCTTCTGGTATTTTAAATTTTTTTTAACATTCGACAAAAGGTCCTCTAACGCATTTCATACCCGGGTGCGCAACAGGTGCAAATACAGACATAATCTGTGTAGTGTGAGTGAGAGCGAGAAAGAGAGAAAGAAGCCGCGCGCGCCTCCACTAGGGTAACCACGAGTGACGCTGCGCCCCGGCAACGGCAACCACCGCTACATCTGCGCCTCCACCGATCCCGGACAGCATCGAGAGATCGAGAGAGAGAGAGAGAGACAGAGAGAGCGGAACGAAAGCGAGCGGCCGTTTTAACGTGCGATGGCTGGCCAGCCCCGAGTAAGTCATTTTTATATACCCGGAGCGGCCTTGTAAATTAGCGTGCGCGGCGTCCCCGCGAAGAGACGACGGATTCTTGCGTCCGCGAGCGAGCGAGAAGTGTCTCGCCAAGTCTCGGCCTACGCATTCGATTTTATCATCGTTTGGTTTTCGTTTGATCTTAATAAACTTCTTTAGTTTGAATTTGAACTGTTGACTCAAAAGCTGTTAACATAATTTTTTACGCAATCTTCGCCATATTTTGAACTACCCTGAATTTTTTAAGACTTTTTAAACAAATATTTTCTGTGAATTTTATTTCTTTTCATAATAAATTAAGTAGATTCATGTTTACAATCCTTCTGTACAAAAAGAATGAGCTCTAACATAGTATTTATGTTATATTAGAGGCGAACCAAAGAAAATCATGTGAATATCAAAAGAAATGATATATATCCAGGTAATGAAATTTTTTAAGTGTTAACATCACTCTAGCGGCTGAAAAAAAGGCTTTAAGAATGGGCTTAGGGACGTGGATTCAATTTATTGTTACCAATAATTAGATATATTTTTAATGTTTTTATATATTTTACATGTACTAATATTCTAAATTGTTTTTTAGGTCATTTTATGAAGATGGTTTTATAGCTGTAAGACCCCCTTAAGTGTTAACACCACTCTAGCGGCTGAAAAAAAGGCCTTAATTATATAATATTTTACGAGAGTATGAAAAAAGGGATCGAATTTCTGTTTAGTGGATTCATTAAGTATATAATGAAGTATGCAAAAATATTGTTTTATTATCAATTAAGTACAAAATGCCGGCTATACAGCCAATTTACGAAATCGCCTTTTTTTGGTGTCAATACGGGCGGAAACGTATATCGAAAACGGAAAGACAGAACAATAATTGAAAGCGATTATTAATCTACATATTATTGGCTAGAGAAGTACGTAGGGGTATCGAAACTCAGACGAGCCTTTTTCGCCTCATGAGTCAGCGAGCGCTCAGAAAACGTAATACGGCATTCATCGGTTTCCCGGTAGAAATTATAATTACAACAATAAATACTGCGATATCGAGCACGTGTTTTCCACTGGAGACTGATTTTGAAGCCATCGACCACACCATCGTTTTCAAACTTTCGTTGCTATTTTGCGTATAGCCGCCGAGGCAACGAGTAAGCAAATCATCTGTCGATAATTCGGCGTGAATCGAAGAAATTGCTATGCTTGTATACTTCATCCGATAATGCTGGCTTATGTTTATAATTCAGATCTCCAGTGGCCTGTGCCTTTTGCCACGAGCACCACGAATCTTCTCCGCGCATTTATCGTGCTTCGGTTCTTCGTCCGTCGACAGCTTATGATCTAGTATTGCATAGATTTCGTTGAGCATTTTTTCTACTGAATCATAATTTCTACGTATTACCAATCCGTAGTAAATTGACAATTCATCTATTAGTTTCCCAGTCAGCTTGCCCTTTCCTCCGAGACCTTTTGTCTTTTTCTTTTAAATTACGAAGACGGATACTCATCCGCTTTTGTACATGATCGATACACTCATTCTTCAACACTATACAATTTTCGTAAGGCTCAGAATCTATAATTCCTTTCAAAGTTTTGGAATCTCCATCTCCGGTGTAATTTGCATATTTTCAATTGTGCAAATATTCTGAGCGCTTAAACATTTCGATCACGGCATTCACTTCCATTTTTCCCGCCGAGACTCCGTGGTTCGCTTGGCACTCGTCTTTATGAGTTTCGAGCCATTCCTTGTACTCATCGGTGTCACTTTTCTTCTTCCAAAATTCACAGGCTTTGCAATATTTAGATTTCACTAAAATGTCTACTACTTTGCTAGTATGCCAGCCAATTAAGGAAACAAATCCGTAAACGGACATAAAGCCACGTTTTCGCCACGAACCATCGCCGGATACAGTTATGCCACCAGTATTTTTCTTTTCGTCATTTCGGTTCTTCTCCTCTTGAGCTGCATTTTCCATGCTCTGTTGACAAACCGTCTCTGCTTCACTAGCAATTTTTAGAACAATTCTATCATAAAATGATTGGAAAATTGGACGTGGGAGCTCCATGAACGCACACAATTTTATAATTCCGTTCAATCCAATTCCCAATAATCTCATAGCTAGCACGATTCTACGATTAATGTCGTACGCCTTATCAATAAATGAGGAAGTGGGAATAGATGTTTTTTCACAAACCCAAGCCGCGTTTTCCAGCTTCCGTAAGCGTTACATCTGATTTGTACTTTTTGCATACAACGGCCGCTGATATAGCACTAAATACCGCCACGAAATTTAAAATTCTATGCGAGAAACTTTCATCCACTTCGATGTCATCAACATTTATTGATGATAGTATTCGAGCCGATGTGCCAACCGCATCGACGCTTGGCGTTTCCAACTCCTAACGGTTTTGAGAACGCCGCCTCGAAATCTTCTTTCTCTTTAAGCTAGATGATGCCCCTCTTGTTATTTTTTTCCACTGTTATGCACGCTGTTGTCCTCAGCACCTCGATAACGAAGGGTACCTCCTTCAACGTTTTATTCCTGGCTTACAGTATTTAAACAGGTTTTGTAGGTTTGTCGGTGAAGAACTTAATGAATTTTTACAAATGATAAAAGTATGTGCTAGGTCTGATCAACCAAACTTCGACAATATTAACTTATTCTCAGATCATGATTTTCAATTAATAAGCCCTATAACAAAAGAACAATTTAATTACATGTTCACATTTTGTGATAAGATGGAGATCAAATACGGCATATAAGTAGAAAAGATCTACTGCTATTCTTATGTAAAATTCGACAAGGTTTATCAGACTACTTTTTAAAAGTAATATTTAATTACAGTAGCAGTCAGAAAGTAAGTTTGACAATACAAAATGTACGAAGATCTTTGATGATCCGTTTTGTCCCGCAGAATATTGGTTTAAGTGCAATCACCCGTCAAGAGTACATACAGCAGCATGTCACAGAATTTGCAAATGCTTTATATAATGGCGAAGAAAATGTTCAAAAGGTGATAGCATATATAGATGGCACTTACAGCTATGTTGAAAAATCCAGTAATTTTCAAGCTCTCGGGCAGTCTTATTCTCTTCATATAGGTCGGCATTTGGTAAAGCCAGCGTTAATTGTGGCTCCCGATGGATACATACTAGATATCCAGGACCCTTACTTTTCGGACTCTAGAAATAATGATGCTGCAATGTTGCAAAAATAGTTCGAAGATAATGGTGCAGCATTGAGACAATGGTTAGGAGAAAATGCCATCTTTGTAGTTGATTGCGGATACAGAGATGTCTTACCCCTTCTAGAACTTCTCGGAATAGAAACTCACATGCCTGCATTTCTTGAACGAGGACACCGTCAACTTACCAAGTGCAGGTGGGTAATTGAAGCTCGAAGTGGACACATAAAATCTATTCTCAAGTTTTTCAACAATGTCATACCTTTTCACCATGTAACCAATCTTCGTGATTTCTATCTGATTGCTGGAGCCATTCTTAATAAATATCGACGACCCATCCTCATACAAGGAGCAACTGCTGACTTAGCACGAACTATGCTTGAAAGAGCACGAACCGAAAATCATCTGCAGACGAGAGTGGAAACAGAAAATCTAGAAAGACGTTATGCGATTTGGAACCGACTAGGCCATAATCATAATTTAGATTTTCTACCACTTACTTTAGATTACTTAAGAGATTTGACTGTAGGGATTAACCAAATAAACTTATCACCATCGTACATACAAGATAAGATTCTCAGAGATGAATCTGAAATATTAGAAGTTGATGAGTACAGAATTGAAGAAGGATTACTACGGGTAAGAGTATAATCTCGTTTTCGTAATGCTACGCGATATCAACTATGGATACAATATAATCCTACAAATTATGAAAATCAGCAGAACGACAATGAACCTATATTAGGTTATTATTGTACTTGTAAGACAGGAGCAAGAACGCTTGGTACTTGTGCTCATATCACAAGCATACTTTGGTTTCTTGGGTACGCACGACATCAGCCAAATATTAAATATCTAAGTACAAATATACTTGAGAAAATCGCTGATGTAGGTGAGAGACACCATGTTAATTAAGAAGCTCCTAAATAACCAATACTTTATTAGACTATTTAGAAGACAATCTCTAACCTACGCTTAATTAAAATTTATTTAGGCTAAAATGATTCCTTGCCTTCATTGGCCGGCACGTTTCTTTGCCTACATTGGCCGGAACAGTTTCTTGCCTTCATTGGCCGGGGCAGTTCCTTGCCTTCACTCGCCGGGATGGTTCCTTGCGTCATTGGCCGGGGCAGATCCTTGCCTTCATTGGCCGGGACAGTACCTTACATTCATTGGCCGGGATGGTCCCTTCCCTTCATTGGTGACATATTGTCTTGCCTTGATCGGCGACACAGTATCTTTCCTTTATAGACCAGAATCATTTCTGGCTTGAACCAGCTCTGCAGTTCCTCGTGTCGAATAGTCAGGACCATTCATGACTTTACAGATATGTTTTAATTGATATTGAGTTAAAAAATGTAACAAAGTTAATTGACCTTAAAGTGACCTTGACGATGGTAACATGGTCGAGCGACCTTGAAGTGAACTTGATAACGATCATGAAAGTTATAGCCAAGAAAAGTACGGCACTTAATTATTGAAGCTATCTACAAAGTGCTTATATTAAAATGTTAGTCGCCAATATGGCGGCGAGAAGTAAAGAACCGCCCGACGCTCCGCTAAACAAATACTATAAATGCCATTCAACCCAAAAAGTAAGTGCAGTAGTGTGTGTTTTATGTGGTGATTTTCAACATACAAACGAAGTAGTGACAAAATACAACTCTGGTATTCCC
>JAYJLV010117494.1:0-10816 GCA_036873485.1 Torymus texanus | reverse complement strand
AAGAGTTTGTGTGCAATGCCTCTAATTCCAAGATTGTGTAGCTTATCTAGTAATATTTGGTGATCGACTGTATCAAAAGCTTTTGCTAGATCTAGAACTGCATTTGTCAAATAGAATATATTAAAATAGATACAAATAATTTTAAATTTAACCTCAATTTTCCATAAAATTTATTCAGCAAATGTCTAATTAATAAGTTCGTTGTACGTATGACTCTGGCTGTTTGTAAAAATTTGAAATTCAATAAAATCATTTTATTTTAGTTTTATTTTGGGCACAGAAAATTTACTTTTTTTATACTAAACGTTAAGAATAATAATATTTTTATAAATCTATATATTATTCAATAATCATTCACAGCGATATCATTTATTATTTTCCAGAGATTATGAAAAATTTATGTTTTCATTAATCATATAGAGGATTTAGAAAATTTAATACGGTATTGAGTACAAAGTCTGGCAAAAGTAAAAAATAAATGTTTATAAATTGAAAAATCGATATTAATTACAATCAGAATCTTCAAAAAAACCATAGTTGAAATGTAATTTAATTATTTAAAATGATAGAGATAGTCAATATATTATAATGAAAGTGTATTTAACATGATTAAAATAACTTTTTTTAACAAAATATCGATATTTTAGAAACAGCACAAACCATTATTGATAACAAATCTTAATCTTTTTTTGTTACTTAACCGATTTTAATTTTCGATGAATTAATGAATGCATTCATGATTTAGCTATAACTTTCTGGGTTTTTAATACTTTTAAATT
The DNA here is from genome assembly GCA_036873485.1 of Torymus texanus. Classification (NCBI taxonomy): domain Eukaryota; kingdom Metazoa; phylum Arthropoda; class Insecta; order Hymenoptera; family Torymidae; genus Torymus; species Torymus texanus. The sequence continues at coordinate 10,037 of JAYJLV010117494.1, read as the reverse complement.
TTTCCATCGGTAAGTCGACATGAAATTACTTAAGGAACAAAATGAGACCTCGAAAATTAAAATCGGTTAAGAAACAAAAAAGATTAAAATTTTGTATCAATAATGGTTTGTGCTGTTTCTAAATTACCGACATTTTGTTAAAAAAAGTTATTTTAATCATGTTAAATACACTTTGATTCTAATATATTGATTATCTCTATCATTTTAAATAAATAAATCACATTTTAACTATGGTTTCTTTAAGTTCAGGTAACTTCTTTATTTTGCATTGTTTTGACTAGAGAAGTCGTGAAAGAACCACCTTAAACACGTACATATTAAATAAAATAAAATATAATATATATTATATAATATATAATACATTTTAAATAAAATTAAGCAGGCAACGCTTTTGTGGATGTTATTTAAATAGCGTGTTTAGAGTTCAAAGAAATTCGAACGCATTATTAACATGTTTTCTCGGAGGGAGGAAGTAAAATGAAGACAAAATTGTATTCATTTTTCCAAGAAATATGATTTAGAGTAACCATTATTATTATTAATAGGTAAATAAGGCTTTATAAAATATAAAAAATTATTTGTCATTATAGTATTTTCGCGAAAAAATATAAGGAAGTTTAAATCTATTATGAATTTCCACAGGAAATACTTCACTTCCTAATTGGTCTACATCATTAGTGAGAACTGCAGGACTTTGCCGTCTTCATTTTAAGGAAAATGACTTTGCTAACGAAGGGAAAACACGTTTGCGACGCAACAGTATTCCTCTTTATTGGCGAAGAGATCAAAACGGCTATGAAGCAGTAGATGGATAAGTGGAAGCTCAGCTTCAAGTGCATGAAGAAGAAAACCAACGAGTTGAGCAACAACAAGAAGATCAACAAGGACAATGACAACATCAACAAGAAGATAAACAATTTCATCAACAACATCAAGAAGAAGATAGACAATATGTACAACAAAAAGATGGACAACAACATCAACAACAACAACAAGATGAATAACATCAGCAACAAGATGAACAACATCAACAACAGGTAATAGAAGACGTTTGCGTGAATGAAACGATAGAAGAACGCCGATCTGAAAATGAAAATGATTTTATATTTATGGTACAAAGGCCATTGTCATCTGCAACTTACAGAAAAGAAATTTTTTCTTTTTCTGGTAAGGATTGTGATCTGTCGTTTTCGAATTTCGAGCCGCCTGTAAAAATTTCTAAAGTAAACGTTTGTTCAACGACTACGACTACTCCAATCGCTTCACTTTTGAGGAGACGCGTTGTTGATACAATGGATCGTAGTAAAGTTAATATTTGCAAACTAAAAAGTAAATTATTAGCTGCTCAAACAAAGGTTAAACAATTGCAGAGAGCCATTAAAACTGATAAAAATAAGAACAGTCGTTTAACTAAACGTTTATAGAAAAAGTGTCGAAAAATTTTCGGATATTGATGATCTTTTGAAAGACAAAGATATCCCTGATGTGGCTAAAACGATGATAAATTTACAATTGCACATACTGAACAAGCCATATACAACCGATAAGAGTGACTTGGCTAAACAAATGTATTTTCATCTGGCAGCTTGTTATTCTCGATTAAGGAATGGGACATTGTCCCATGAATAAATGGCACGATTTTTAAAAGGATAGGAGAATAATTAATGTCCCTTCCGCCGCAAGAGCCACTGTGCGCATTGAAGTTTGATGAAATGTCAATCAGAGTGGCCGAAGAATATTCCAAAAAGTATGATGTAATCGAAGGGCTTGTCGATATGAGAAAAGATCGCAGAGATGCAAAAGTTTCGAAACATGCGTTGCTATTTTGCATCAATAGCATTAATGCCAAAAATGCATGGAGTCAAATAGTAGCTTTCGGATTTAACGAAAATGGCGCAAGTGTGGAAGAGCTCTTTGAGATTGTTTCCCAAATTGTAACAGAACTTCGAAAAGTAGGAGCAGATGTTCGTGCAATTGTATGTGATCAAGATGATAACAATTAAAGATTATTTAAATTATTGGATGTATGCCCAAAGAAGCCTTTTTTGTTCTTAGAATCTGTAAAGATTTTTGCAATGTTTGATTGGCCGCACCTTATTAAGAGATTGATAGCACAGCTAACAGCCTACGATTGTATTTATGTCGATGAAGAAAAAATTATTTCTTTCACCGATTTAAAACAAACTTGGGAGTTTGAGAAATCTCATGGCACATCAAATCTATTATGTTTTTTGAAAGAAGGTCATTTTAATCCTCACAGTTTTGTTTCTATGAAAGTAAGGCTTGCTTTTCAACTCTTAAGTCGACGCATGGCTAGTGCGATTAAATTAGCAGGCAAAGATGTTGTATCAGGGTTATCTTCGGATACATGGAAAGAGTCCGCCAATTTTGTTGAGACAATGGATGCTGTTATCAATGCATGTAAATTATATATATATATATATTGATAAATCGCAATACCTTGAAGCGTCCATTATCTGACAGAAATCCAGAGATCCAGCACCGACTTGAAAGTTCCATCGAGTGGTCAGAGAAATGGGTTATAAAAAGAAGAGGCATCAACAACAAGCTGCCTTGGTTTTTGGAGTGACCGATGACTGCTCGAGGTTTAGTAGATCTGTATTTGGAAATAAAGTATTCATTCCCTGATTTCGAATTATCAACAGGTCTGTGTAATCAAGATTCTGTGGAATATGCTCATCCTAAATTGTGCGGCAGAGGTGGATTCAATTCTAATCCTACCTGTAGAGAGTACTGTTAGACTCTTACAATTAGACACATTCTGTCCACCGATTTTATTTATACGAGTAAAAAAGGTAACACAATTTGCGAAGATAGTCATTCGTTACTTCCTCAAAATCAAGTTGTTGAAAAAGAGACCACAAAGTCAGATACATTACCTGAATATAATTCAGAGGAAATGAAAGAATTTGAAGAAATTCCAAATGCTGTTGCTTTACTGGATTTTGATTTAGAGTTAGAGTCTTCTAGAATCGCCACGGATTTACAAGCGATTGTCATGTCTACCGGAACTACAAGGCTCAAGGGCGCCATAAATAAAAATAAAAATTCTGCAGTAGTAAGTTTATCTGATAGTAAAGACAACGCGCGCGCATCACACGAAGCGAACAATGAAGCTACTCCGTGACTAGATGGTGATATTGCGCGAAAGGTACGTTATGTCGGACTTCAGGCAGGGTTTTCAAACGCAAATTCATTGAAGAAGTATATAACTGCTATTCGACTATTCTTACTCTTGCACCCCTCATATCATCTGTTTGGTATTGCTGAATCACGCCTAGGGCCTTGCGTTGGTGTTTATTGTATTAGATAGATGGTTATTCTTTAATCAGACAAGATAGAAACACGCAGGGTGGAGGAATTCTGTTGTACGTAAGCAACATGTGTAAAGCAACAATTTTGTGTACATCGACAACTTCATTGGATGAATGAAAGCCGAAAGTTCCAGAATAAATAATGTGTAGTGTGCAGCAGGGCTCATCGCCTCCCGTATTTATTGCAGTTATTTGTAGACCCCCAGATGCCGAGCTTATTGATTCCGATCTTGCTGAAGCTCTTAAGTGGCATTCCGTGGGTTTTATGCACCGAATAATCATGGTAGATCTGAATGCAAACATCCCAATCTGGAAGCAACATTCCTAAAACAACTTGCATGTAAACCCAATTTAAAACTATTTGGGCATGGCGTGACTAATCATCAGGGCAGCGGATCTCACATCTGGATTGACGTAATCTTTGTCAATGATGATGACGTAGTACTTGATTCGAATAATATGGCGGCGACTTTCGCAACACCCATAACATAATTGGTGTTGTTATTGACTTGGCAGTTCCTCAGAGACAGACTTTAGGGAAGTTTACATACTATAATTTCAAGGCCATACGACAAGAAGGGCTTCTTTCACGCTTAAACGAATACAACTGGTCACCTCTTGACTGCACAGATGCATAAATTGATTCCCATTTAGAATATTTCAATAAGAATATTATAAAGGCTTTAGATGAAGTAGCTCCAGTCAAAGAATTACACCCCAACAAAAAAATCAACCGCTGTGGGTTGACACGGAACTTAAAGAGTAGTATAATAAACGCGATGCTTCACATCGGAAATATCTTAGAACTCGTAATCACGGTCACCGGAAAGAATGCCAATCTCATGCAAAATAAAATATTCGAGGCTCTTGATAGCGGGAAAGATATCTAAAAGGAATTAAGAAGTTTAGGTCTTCTACCGCATAGTCGGGCTTGCGAAGAACTTTACGGGTTCTCTCCAGAAGAATTAAACTCACATTTTGCACGTGTCTTGGTCTCAGCCAAAGAGCGCGAGGAGGATTTAAACGAAATTATAGCGTCAGCCAGTGATGAAGGTTTTACTTCCAGTAAAATTACTTTTCCGGACGTGGCCCTAGCTGTTGCACATTTCTCCTCGCAGGCAAAGGGTGAGGACGGGATACCGCAAAATGTTATAGCTAAAGCTCTTCCAATCATCGGCCAACATTTGATCAACATTTTCAACGCTTCCCATTCAAAAGGAATTTTTTCCGAATCGTGGAAAAAGCTCATCTGGTGTCTCTAAAAAAGACAGCCATCCCTACTGCTGTGACGGATTTGCGTCCCATCACCCTTTCGCGATTTCTTTCCAAAGTACTCGAAAAGATTGTGCACGAAAAAATATCATACGATCTAGCATAGATAGACAAAAACGGCTGCTTACCATCCTTCTATTGTTCGATTTTAATAAAGCATTTGATACTATATCGCCATCTAAATTATATCAGAAACTGATCAGGATAGGGTTCTCCAAGGGAGTAATACTGTGGATAAAGTCATATATTACAGGTAGTAATCAAAAAGTGGTTACGAAATAAATGGTGATTCAAATTGGCTCATAACCAATCTTGGCGTATCACAGGGTTCAGTCCTAGGGCCCCTTCTGTTCAGTCTGTATATTAATGATATAAAAAACATCCTTGAAAATTTTAACAGTAGTTCTCCGGCGAGTGGTATTAGTCATCTGCTGTATGCAGATGATATCCAATTTTGCACACAGGTAACTAGAGATAATCTGAATGAGGGATTAAAGAGCTTGTCTGCTGTTGCTAGAGCAGTGTCGCGGTGGGCCTCAGTCTCAATGTCAGAAAAAAAGCTAATATTTTCGGTTCTGATCATACCATCAACTAACTAACATAACTTCTGGTAGATGCATACTGCAGAGTATGCAGCTGCCCGGAATTGAGATTCAGGACAGATTTTGTGTCCCTTTTATCGACACTATAACCGACCTCGGTGTTGTGATAGACTCGAAACTGTGATGGAAGGAGCAAGTGGGTACAGTTAGCCGGAAGATTAAGGCGCAAGTGGATGCAGTTAGCCGGAAGAGGCCTTTATGGACTCAGACGATTTTGATCCTGCACTACTGAGGTACTACGCAAGCAGCTCGTCAGTTCTATCGCCTTATCTCATTTGGATCAATGCTCACTGGTGTATCTTGATCTGTCAGCAGAATTACAGGCAAGATTACAGAAACTGCGAAATTCATGTGTGAAATATGTATGTGGCATCAAGAGGGATGAGTATATCAGTCCATACAGAAACCAATTAGAATGGCTTGAACTAAGAGAGAGAGAAGAGCGTACTTCACAGCCGTACAGCTATACAAAATTATTAACATAGACCAACCCGCGTATCTCGCTCCGCTATTTAAAAAATTTCAGGATAAACGGACTGCAGGGAGCTCGTAATTCCACCATCGCGTACTGACATAGGGTTAAAATCATTACGGTCTCAAAGTGCGCGTTTTTGGAATTCGATCCCGCGGAATATTAGGTGTCTTTCTATGGCAAGCAGCTTCAAAGTAGCGATCAGGAAGCATTTACTGCAGAGGTTATGAGACGTCGATTGTATTTTTAATACTTAAGCATAGAATTTTACGTTACTGCTGTTTAATAGAGCAGTATAGGCTTATTTCCTAGGAATTATTTTTAATATTTAAGCATAGAATTTGACGTTAATGCTGTTTAATAGAGCAGTATAAGCTTATTTCCTAGTAAATACCACATGTCGAGCAATATAAATTTTGTAATTGTAAATGAAAATTCAACTACTATGCAATCAAATATAACAATTAGACTTAAAGAGATTAATATTGTGACTTGACAGATGCCATGACTTTGTAATGATTGCACTGCGATAAACCAGACATTGTTATGTGTATATCAAGTAATTGTCAAATGCTACACCATTCTGTGACCGGTTTTCCCGATAGGATTTAACCCATGTGGTTTGCCTATTGGGTTTTCCCCACCTCATAAAAATGTAACTATTTTCTAAATGAAAAATAAATAATATTCTATTCTATTAAAATATAAATAATAACAATATTTTACAAAACAAGTAAAGTAATTGCATACAAAATAGTAAAATTTTTGTAAGATTTTAATAATAATAGAGAAAATTACTATCTTAATAAAACATTTTAAAATAATGAATAAGAAATAAATGTTTATTAATATATTAATTTTTATTCATAAAAATCTGTTAGTGAAATATTAATCCCAACACCAAGAAATGTAAATGTATTAGTAATAAATTTAAGGTAGTAAATATAAGCTTTTTAAAAAATTCACTATTTATAAAAAAGTTTATTATAACTGTTAACATAATTAATGTACTTTAATAAATATATAAAATTATTTGTATTCTATACTACTTTGTCATATTCCTTTATTACAGCAAACAGCGTTAAATGAATATTCAAGAAATTAAGAAAAATATGTAGCAAAACTTCAATAATACTTACGAAATATTGTATTATTTATATTTACTACAATAATTGCACAAGTAATAAATTTAATTTTATAACAATCAATAGAGTGGACAACACAATGATAGATCTGGAAAATAAGAATACAAGTTTCGGAACTGCTATTGATCTAAACATAAAACATAACATTTTTATGGTCACAGAAAATAAGCCTTATAAACCATGTTCGGGATTCAGCATACATTCGCCCGATACAACGAGCATTTCCTCTTCCCCGGCTACATACTATATGCACGAGAGGACCGTGCCGTTTAGCGCTATTCTCGCGTCCCTCTACCGATCCTCTACTAGCAATGCTCGCCGTCGTCACTTCAAGACGCTGACCGGAGCCAATTCACCACGCGACAGCAGGAGAGATGGCAACGAATTGCTGTACGTCAAGAGGCACGACGGCATCTCAAATAAACCTCATCTTCTCACGAAACGCCTATCTTACTCTTTGAACCCGTCCAGTCCACAGATCCGTTAATCATAAAAAACATTGGTCCTTCGAGCCGGATCGTGGAGAAGAGGAGCTGAAGCGATATGGCTACTCCGAAGAAAAATTCATTTCTACGTCTGCGTAACCTTCGGGGAGCGCAGGAGTAGCATCTCCGTTTTCAGGTACGCTTAAAAGTTCTCGTGGTCATGAGTGCCGATAAAATCACATGTGCCTACATGTTGACTTCGCGCGTACGTTGCTTTCTCTCTCTCTCTCACATTGTCTCACCGTCGCGTGAATTCGGAAGCCACCTTCTGAGGCTTCCGAGGGGAAATAGCACTTCCGTTTCTATTGTCCCTAATTCTGAAAACGCCCTGGAGTGTGCGTATCTACCTACTCCAAGACGTCGCCAAGGGCATATGCTGTGCGGCGAGCTCTAGAATCACCGCGTGTACGGTGATCGGCAGCCATCTTGTTGCAGTCAAGAGCAACAAGTGGCAATCTCCAACCAGGGAGAGCGTGCATACTAGTCTCGAGAAAATTGAATACAATTTTCGCCTTAGCAAATATTTATATTATTGGACCTTGCAGTTGTATGCTGCCTGCTGATGCAACATCTCGATTTCAACTTCGACTGCTGACCTACACTTGGATACACTCCGGAATCAGTTGCTGATTTCCACGCTTGCAGTCACCTCTCTTCAAGCAGTCAACACTGCTGATCAACAGCTGATTCACTGAGGAACGTTAACAACAATACTCAACGTTACATCTTCAAGCGCATCGTCACGTTCCTACTACCATAAGATTTGTAACTTACGTTAAGACTTAGTTGTAATAACTCGCGCTATTTACTGTGCTGCTCTCGAGTCGGCAAGAATAGTTAACTCAATACCAAAGTTTAAATAATCAGATTTGTTACTAGTCAAATTACTTTGATCTTAGAATGGAGGAATATCATGAAAAACAGCTATCGCTTCAAATTAGAATCGCTAATTGCTTTCTAAATTACAAATCTAAAGGCAAAGAAAACATGAATAGAGGTAATGCCGAATCTCGTCAAAACGGTCTTGAGAAAAATTTCACTACTTTTCAGGAAAATCACGAGAAAATCATGAGACTCGACAAACTTGATAAAGTTCAGCTTTATTTTACAAATCATTTTTATGACCTCGTTGAAGATTCTTTTTATGATCGCAGAGGAGATTTTGAATTTTTTGAAAAGCATTACGGAAGGTAACACTTCGGCGAACACTTCTTTCTCTAGTGCGTTGTCAGCTCCTCCAAGTGCTACTCATACTTCTAATATTTCGATTCAATCCTTGCCAAAAATAGATTTACCCAAATTTTCTGGTAAATTCTCTGATTAGGAGAATTTTAGAAACGTTATCGCTCAGTTATTCATCGTCGAGAGGATTTAATGCCTGTTATGAAATTGCATTATCTTCGCACTCACCTTACAAGTGATGCTCTTGAGAAAGTTAAATCTCCTCCCATTTCGGGTGATAATTATGAACGAGTTCGGCCAACTTTAGTCGAATATTAAGAAAACCAACGTCGTATTGTTAGCGCTCACATTTCAGAAATCTTCTCAGTCAAATCTATACCTCATCTGAAATCAAGGGTATTGCTAGGGAAATTTTCAATCCCATCGCTAGTCTGAACTCGCTAATCCTTCACTTTACGTTAAATCGCATTGATTTAAACACGCGTAAAGAATGGCAAAGACATCTTGGTGACAGTGTCGTTCCACCTACAATGGAACAACTTCAAGCCTTTAACCGAAAACTCAGTCGCCTAACTCCAAAATGCTCAGTCGGCTTACTCTCATCAAGCCTCGCATCAAAACGTGAAAAACAGTCAGAAAAGGAAATTTTTGTTATGTAATGAACCGCATTACATCAATCGATGTGAACAATTCACCAATAAGACGATCCCCGAGCGGAAAGAGTTTCTTACAGCGTCTATTCTTTGTTTTAATTGTTTAGGGAATCACCAAATAAAGAGTTGTCCTTCCTCATATCGATGCTTTGTTTGCAAAGCAAAGCATTACACTTCAGTGCACACGTGAGCAGATGTGCTCAGCGCCAAGCACCTCTAGCCCAAACTGTGGCAATATCGTCATTTCTGAAGACGAACAATCTGCTTTCCAAGCAGTCACTCTTAATAGTGGAGTAAGTACTAAATGTACAGGAGTACTTATGGTTAACGTGCTTGGTCAATATGAAACCAAAATTCAAGTTCGTGCGCTGATCGATCCTGGATTTCAAATCTCTCTGATTACACAAGCTTTGTGTAATCTACTCTCTCTAAAATGCAGAACCAATCACTCGTACATTCAAGGTATAGGTGAGAAGACAACTGCTGTTTCTTCTAAGGTAGCTTGTCTTACTATACAACTTCATTTTGATCCAACTTATTCTCTAAAAGTGGATACTATAATCTTACCAAGACTATCTTCGTATAAGCCTCCCGTTGTAGGTGGTATTTCTAATTTCGAATATTTAAGAGGGCTGCAACTAGCATATCCCAAGTACTTCGAACCCTTACGCATCGATATTCTCCTCGGTGCTAGCGTCTATGCGCAAATCATTAAAAGCCAAATAGTTAAGGGTAAAATGCTTCAACCTATAGCATTAAGTTCTAAACTTTTGGTTGGCTCCTTACTGGCTGTTTTGTTAAGGTGGATAGGGTAAAGGGTTATTTTGTAAATGATTAAAATAAACTAAGATAAAATAGAAACTTTATTTAGAATAATAATAAATTGAGAGT
>JAYJLV010117473.1:0-10819 GCA_036873485.1 Torymus texanus | reverse complement strand
TATATATATATATATAGGTTTTAACATAAAACTGATAAAAATTATAGTTTATGATTTTTTTTTTATTATAGTTAAATTTCTAAAGATATATTCGTTGTTAAATACATGCGAGATGTTACAAATTAATTTTTTTCTTTTGCGTAAAAAATAAATGTATATAGTCAAGAAATATCGTTATATTAAAATCTACACTATAATTTAAATAACACAAATGTCCATACATATATACGCATTTAAGAACCAAGATCTTTTTATTTCTAGACTAGCCAGAAAAAAAGCTCTCCACCTCGACATTGAACTTTCACTATCGTCTTCCAAGTGAAAAACAATCGTCGACCTCTCGCAAGTTTCCAGCTCTTCTTCGTCATCCTCACGCAAAACCTGCAACTTCTATATATATACACGCATACACATATAGTTCAGGAAAAACGAAAACTCTCTCGCCTCGAGTTCTAACGATTGACATGCAAATCGTGGGGAACGCCGGATGACTCGTTTCCTCCTGTTTCCGGCCCTTTTTTCGCCAACAATTCTACCTGTGTTTCGGAGCAACAGTTTTGTGTGATAGGTGTGGTGTGAGCATCTTGGACGATTTCGCGTTACGTAAGGCATGAGGTGCGCGAAGAGAAGTCGTGCCGGTCGGAGACGAAGATCGTGATATATACAGAGAGAAAGTATATAGAGAAACGAAGAAGAAAAGGTGACGATGGTTGATGACGGGACGACGAAGATGATGGGGTTGAAGGTGCTGATAATCTTGCTGATTGTAGCGGTAGCTGTTAATGGTGAGTTTCGGGTTGGTCAATTCATAAAAAGGGATATGGGTTCTGTGGATTGGCACGTGGAAGCTGCGGTTGACAATGCATAGTGCAGAATATTGAATTAAATTTTATATTTTTCAAATGTATGGGAGTGATATTATACGTATACTAGGAAATGAATTTTATTAATTGAATTAAACGTATTAGATTGATTATTTCATTTGTTTAATGATATTATTAAATTAATTTAATAAAATACACATTCATATATTTCAATGTAATAATTTTGTTTCAATAAAATTATTTAATTGTCCGTATTCAAATATCAGTTTAATTGAGTAAATAAATTTTTTCTTTATTCTAATAAATCAAACAAATAACGATGAGTATCAAAACACTAGCAATTGGCCACTGTAGGAAAAACTGATCCTAATGTCGTCCAATACTTGTCTTTCTTTGTCTAAAGTATGTGATAAATTTTTAATTGTCAACTTACATAAAATTTGTATTGTAATATCTGTTTAAACATACACTACAAGAATGTTGCTTTAAATATGCAAAAATATGTATTACTTGAATATTTAGGTTGATAAACTTTTTTTCGCGTATATGTGGACACTTTTTAGGCTGATATTGTTTTTAATCTTATGTGAAAGTACGATTAGGTGGACACCGATATAGATATTATCACATACATTAATTTATCTTAATAAAATATAAACCAAACAACGCAACCCGTTGTTAGTTACTATAGAATCTATATATCTAGATTAGATTTGAAAAAAGTAATGTTTTTGTATTTATGTGTATTTAAGTGTTTGCAATCGCGTATCAGTACACGGATCTTGATTGACAAGTATTAATAGTACTTTTACTTTAGAATTTATTATCTACTACTACTACTACTACTACTACTACTACTACTACTACTACTACTACTACTACTACTACTACTACTACTACCACTAGTGCTGCTACACTGACGTGTGCGCTCGCTAAAATTCGAAACTGACTGGCTACGCGCAGAGGGACTATTGAATTTTTGAATTTCTCGTACAAAGACAGAGGGGGAAACGAACGGCTCTCTCTCTTTCTCTCACAGAGCGAGAGATAAAACGCGCGTAGTTTTACGAAGGGAATTACGTTGACGCGCGAGCGCAAAGTCAATCTCGGCTCTTATTGCGCGCCTTTCTTTGATACTGCGCTCGCGCGCCCTTTGCGCAACGACGACTGTGTTATATTGCGAGCGACGAGGCGAATTTGACTTTTATGAAAGTGGCCGCTCGCAGGACAGAGAGTAAGAGAGAAAGAGAGGACCCGAATTTTTTTTTCTTCCCCCGTAAGAGTTGAAAGAGAGAAGGTCGAGAGAAGAAGACGTTGAGTGCGCGCGATGTGTGCAAAGTTTTGCTGCGACAGGAAAAAGGTAAATTGAATTTTGGTTGGGTCAGGGGAACCTTCGAGCTGAGCATACGACTATGTATGATTCTGGCAACGTTATTTATGTAGGTATCATTGTAACATGAACAAATAGAAGCAAGTTTTTAGTAGGCATAATTTTTTATTTAGAATGTATTTAAATTAAATGAAGTTTAAGAGAAGAATAACTTGTCACATAAAGTGGACGTGTCTTCAGGATTTATGGTGCACGTGTTATATTAAGACCGCGTATTGTACTTAAAACATAGGTTCTAAAATACAAGGTATCTTTACATTTTAGAGAAAATTATCTAAAAATGTACGCTGTCCGTTCGATCGTTCCTCGTTTAATTTAGTCTTCCTATAATAATAACCTTTCATTGAATTAATTAAGCAGCGAGTTCTCTATGCATATTATGAATTGACCCTACACTGGCGTTGGGCAGCATCATTAAAATTATTAAAATTCAATTTCCTTTACGTGAACCCGACTGAAAAACGGAAGACAAAAAGCATTTAATTCCGACAGTCCTAATTGAAACCTCGTAGTACATCATTGTTTGCTCTTAAGCGCGCAAAACACATACGAGAGCGGCGGACAATAAAATTACCTCTCATTTCGATCCTCCCTCCTACTCTATACCAGTTCCCAGTAGGGACGGAAAAAAGGCTGCTGTACCAGCAGCAGTAGCGTCGACTTCAAACAAACAGGATTTTTACCAGCTCCGCGTTAATTTTTATTTAAACTGCAGTCTCTCTCACTTGCCGGAGGGTAATACTCGCTGCGAAATCATAGAAAATGAAAGCCCACTCGCGCGCGTAGCTGCTGGCCTTTGATTAATCGCGGCACAGTGTCATCAAACAAAGCCAATAAACGCGCGCGCGCGTAGGAGAGAGAAGAATCTTCCGTGGGCCCCGCTTCAATTTCGCCTTCATTACAGGGTGTGCGCAAGCGAAAAAAAAAACGTGCGAGGGGCAAAATGAAGAGTTAAAAGCGGGTGGTGGTAGTGGACGCGGGCCGATGCGGGCGATATTGGCGTACTGCGAGAGATAGCACCGCCGCCGCGCGCGTCCCTTTGTCCGATTTAACAGTAAATTAAGTCGAATCGACGCGCAAGCGCGAGCAGCGACCGTGCGGCTGGAGTAATCGCGCTTGGACCATCTATAAATTTGTCAGTCGGCATAATTCGAGCGATCGCCCTCGTCTCTGTGCACTGCCCTTTCCTCCCTTCTCTTCGCTAGTGGAGTCGCTCATTAACGATGGCTTTGTTATAGCGGAGTTTCAATTTTTTTAAGGTTGTTTTTTTTTCGGTGATTCGTTTCGAAAGTGGTTTTGTTTTATAGTTGTCATTGTTTGATGCTAATCGTAGAGAGAGAAATAAATTATATAGATTGACTGGTTTTGTTTTAGAGCGTTAAGCGAAAACATCGATTTCATTTGCTATTGCACAAAAAATTAACTTCATTTGTATCTGATTATATTATTGAGTATTTTATTAATATTACAAGGGATACAATGAGAGTCTTTGAAAAAATAGTGTTTTATTAATGTTATTAAAGCTGTAGTGTTCCTGCAAATCTAATATTATAAAACCCATTTGTTCAGAGAAGAATTTTAATAGCACAAATTGTTATGACTTTGAAACTATTTTACTACATAATTTTTCTCCATGCGTATATAAATAAACACATTTAATTACCTTCTGCTTTGAATTCATCTTCTGGTGTCAAGTTACGTTCGAACATTTATCAGTCTTATCTCCTGTAGAAGTACACTCCTATTAAAAAGTCGTAAACCTCGTGATAGTAGAAAAATGCTGAACCCGGTCAGCCATAATTTTCCTTCATTCGCCTCGTATAAAACCATTCCACTCGAGCTTGCATTGATTCGAAAATGTAAACACCCTCGTTCTCTTCATTCCTTCCACCGAATTCTACTTATCTCCCTAGCTTCGGATTTTTCTCGTAACTACTAATTACCCAAAACTTTGAGCAAATCCGTACTTCGTAAACTTTTGCCCTTTCTCGAACTTCAATGCGAACTCGAGACTGAATCATCAACTCGGAAAGTTCAACCTACTTTGTGAAACTAACGACTATCAGAGAGACTTGCACGCCAACGTTGTTATATACATATACCAGCTCACAAAGAACAGCGCATATACGCTCTTTGCCTAGAGTTGAAAAATATTTTTCCGATCTCTCTCTCTCTCTCTCTCTCTCTCACTCTCTCTCACTCCTGCTTGCGCTCTATATAAGCATACACACACAGGACGCCTGTACGCGCTTGCGCGCGCATCGCACAGAGAGAGAGAGAGAGAGAGAGAGAGAGAGAGAGAGAGAGAGAGAGAGAGAGAAGAGCTCGTTCGCTATCGCATTAAACATCCATCGACGCATCCGCGTATATTTTTCACCCCCTCAGCCTGTCCCGCACGCACGGAGAAATGAGCTCGCTCTCTCTCTCTCTCTCTCTCTCTCTCTCTCTCTCTCGCATCGATACTCCCCCCGTCGGTCATTTCATCCTCATTCATTCCCGGGGGGTAGAGAGGTGAGGTGAGGAGAGGGACGCGCGCACGCATTGAGCGCCACTCGAGCGGCTAACGCATCGGCGTTAACGCGCTAATGCGATACGTACTTTATGGCTCGTCTGCAGCCGTTTCGTTTCGCTGCGCTGCCGCGTGCGATTTTTTTTTTACCCCTACCTCTGCCTTCTCCCCTCCCTCTGCGCGTTTATCGGGGCCGCTGCCGTTGCCGCTACCTCGACGTTATCGAGCCCCGCGCGCGCTCGCGATTTATACCGGCTTTTTAGCGCTGGAGCCGCGCCAGAAAAGCCGAAAATTCTTTTTTACCCCTTCCTTCGGTTGCTGTGGCTCTGTCTGTATGTGTGTGCTACATTACGCGTGTTCAATTTTACGGCTGGCATTATTATACGGTGTGTGCGGTTTGCGTGCGCGGCCAGTCCAGAGAGGCGATTTTTTAGGTTCATCTTGGAAATTAATTATAAAGCGCTTTTTTTTTTGCATTTTTAATTGGGTACCGCCACAGCAGCCATGCAGCGCCGCGCCAGGGGAGGATATAAATCGAGTAATGAGGGTGAGAAATTAGGTGACGGGCTATTGATGAGATGCAGTTATTTTTTGCGCAGGATTTTTACCATTTTATTAATGTTTTCGTTCTTTTTCCTCTCTCTCTCGCTCTCTGTGAGAAGAAGATCAAGCTGATAGCGTGTGTACCGGTGTGAGCTTTGATGCACAAAGTTGTATGGTTTTTGTTGCTTTTTAATTGAACGCTTCCGATGGGGAGAAATGATTACGTTTTATATGTAAAAGGCACCGCCTTAATGAGAATATGAATTTCATGTTTTTCACCGCGCGACACAAGTGATCTTTTATATATGTCACATAACGCGACTTATTATTGCATGTGAATTTCATCACTTTTCATTTCGGAGAATGTACTTTTTATTGATTCGTGCCATTGTTACGGTTAAAATCACGTTTTTTTCCCTTTTTTTTTCATCGACACGGTTCAACCGTGAATTATATTTTAATAATAAAGTACAAAGTCAAAGAAATAAATGTTAAAATAATATTAGGAGTTTTTATGTGAAATAAATTATGCACTGAATTTGCGCACAAAAAATGTCGTGTTCACAAAAACACTTTGTTGTTTCACCTGTAAACAGCTTAAGAGAAAATAACATTGTCATTTGGTAACTTTATTTTAAAAATAAAATATATATACACATACACACCCCAATTAACGTACAAAATCGAAAATAAAGAAAAAGTGATAATCGCCATCTGCTCCATCGTCGCCCCAAAACTCACCCACGAGCCTCTCACCTCGCTCTCGTATATACACGGAGGCACCAATTAAAAGACGATCAGACCCCCTTCTCTTTTCCTTTTCTCTCATACTCGTTAACCGCGCGCGAGCGCGCGAAAGAGAGAGAGAGAGAGAGAGAGAGAGAGAGAGAGAGAGAGAGAGAGACACTTTCGCGCGAAAAGAAAGGCGTCGCGTCGTAATTCATCGCGGCCGCGACCTCGCGCAACGTGCAATTCTCGTTACGTCAACCTCGAGTGTTCCGCCGCTGCTACCCGCCGCGTGTGAGAAAGGTCCTGCATGCGAGTGAAAGATGCGGGGCGAAAAAAACAGGTCGCCGACGCGCGATTACGACGCAAGAGCTGTGCACTTCTTTTTCTGTGCTCTGAAGTGTAAGTGTGTGTGTGTGTGTGTGTGTTTGTTTTTCGATGAGTTGATTGTGGTCGGTTGCCGAGAGAATCTGCACTACGCTGCCGATGAGATAATAAGGATGAATCGTTGAGGTTTGTTAGTAGTTAGCGCTAGATACTAATTGAGGTGAGCTCAGGAAAGATGCTCTGATGGATGTACTTTACATTCGAATGTCGTATGTAACGCGTCTAGAGAGAAAAAAGAGGCTTTCACAGGTTTCTTTAGTTTTGTGGAGAAGTGGTAAAATTATTTTTCATATATATATTTTTTTTTTTTTTTTTTTAATTACATTTATATAAATGTTGTTACATTAAACTAAGTCAATGTAAGCACTGATTCATTAAATATTAAAAAAAAATCTTAATAATTATTCCAGTATATAATTAACTTTTGAGGTAAAACAATTATAAGGGTAATAAAAATTGATGTTTTATTTGTTACCATAAAATGAAATTTGATAGGTTTTTCAATAGTTATTTTACAGTATTTTGTATCAATTTTTAAATACTTATTTGAAATTTTGAACCTACACAACAGAAATCAACTTAGAATGTTTAACTTTAGTTAGAACTTTTGTCAGTTCTTTGGATATATTTAAATAGTTAAATTCTGCGAAATATGAAGTATACTTCCATAATATGTACTTTTACTAGAATTATTGATTACCAGAACCTATTGATAAATCTGAAGCTATTCAGTACACATTCAGATAAGCATATTTGATTATGATTTTTTTCATAATTTTTGAAAATAGTTTTTAATCAATCATTACATTTTTATTCGATATTAATCAGCCATGATCAGTAAATTTATTCTCATTCAAAACATGTTTGAACTTAAAAGTGCATATTCGATAACTGTAAGAAACGCCTCGTAATTCTGATGCAACATTTAATAAAGCTCGTAAAGCTTTGAAAGCCAATTTTAGATTAAGTGAATTTTAGAAGAAGCTGAACGTTCCAGCTTAAAAATCCTGTTAAAGTTTAAATGCTAGATAAGTATAGAGCTTTTAGTTGTAAATTTAATTCTAAATTCTATGTGTGATGTTCATTTTTTCAGCATAAGATACTTTTTGACAAATTCTTTAAACTTGATTGTAATCATTAATAAATAAAATAATTAAAGAACTTAGATAAGTAATATTGTAATAATATTCATAATATTTTATTGATAAAAATACTAGTACAATACTTTTCCAAAGTGCGCATTTAAAGTTTTTATCGCTTTTCTGAAAGCAAATATTTGTTCATGATTACTACCATATAAATCCAATTGTTTTATTGATATTATAATAACACTATTAAGCTATGAGATAATTTTAATACTTCAATTATTCTACTTTAGTTCAAATGCAATATTGTTAAGCTCTTTTACACTATCAAACTAAAGAAGACAGGCTGTAAAAAGAATTCGTTATGTTTCTTAACACATGTGCCATTCCTAAATTGTAATCATCAAGTATTAACCATAATACTTGTAACTAGATATAACATATAAAATCGTTACATTAGAGATTTATACATCTAACAAAAGCATAACATTCGTTGAGCGCTTTAAAACTGTCTTCCGTGGATACTCCTTGATCACAGCTCAACGTTTCTGCCATCTCATTTCCATTGAATATAAATTGACATCTCTGTGCTACCCGACATTATTTGTAAGCTCAGCCTACAAGTACAAATTCGTCACGATCGCTCGTACCCAACAAAGCGAGCTTCGAGGTTTCCACTGTTCTCCCGAAATTCCGTAGCTCTGCAACGTCGAAGCAGCAAGAAAGAGAATTTCTCCCTTTGCCAGATAGCCAAGCTATGAGCTAGCCGGCAGCTATCGCATAGTACTGCAGCAGCAGCACGCAGTGGCGCGCAGTTCGACGCGTAATTATAATCAATTACACGCCGCGCACGCGACGCCCGTCCGGCGCACAATTGCAAGCGTATGTGTGTGTATGAGTATATAGCACACGCGCGTATAGTACTGCACCCGATGCGTCAGTTGGAGAAACGACAGTGTGCGATGGCAGGGCTGTAGCGTCGTCTACTGCGCATCGGAAAGCGTGGGTCATTGTTTAAGGGCGTATATACTGCACGAATTGTTAATGATGCGGGTATAATGATGGCTTTTGATCGGAGAACGGACTATAATTTTAGGATGGGATATAGTGTTTCTTTTTTCTTTTCGAGTAATGGTACTGGTAGTAATTTTTCTATTCCAGATGGCTGGAAATTTAGTTGAGTTTAATTTGAAGCCGATATTTTGGTTGTTAGGAAACTTCCTTTCTGGTTCTATTTTCTTCTATTTTGTATAGAATCGCGATTTCATTGTTTCGTAAATTTCCTCCTAATTTGTATTTGCATTTTTACCTACGAATATAATCCACTATATGATGAAAAACTTGGGTATGTGGTTAATAGCTTTGTACTTTGATCATTTTATTAGCAATATTTATTCACGAAAGGGAATTAAAAAATTATAAATTTAAACCGTGACTTTGAGGTTCGTATAATATATATGTAAGATTGTTCTCGATTTTTAATTCTTCATTTAGTATTGTGCTATTTTTTGTAACATCAGGTTTAAGATCTCAAATTACTTTTCTTTAGTAGGTTTATAGAACTTTTTTTTCTCAACTAATTGTCTCTCAACATTTTTCGGTATATAAATGTTCATGAAAAATTATTACTGTAAACTGATTCTACAAAGAAGTTTTTCGTTTGTTAAAGTATAAGGTATCATAATTAAAGAGAAAAAGATGTCTGTCAAAACGAGTCTACTTTTGGAATAGTTTATTTCATTTTTTTCGAGATTAAGTTTCTTTGTTGTCAAAGCATTAGAATTACATTTTTGCAAATGTCAATCAAAATCAATAAAAATGAATTTCATAACGAAATTTTTTTTTTCACGAAGAACATATAAGTAAATAATTGCAAAGTTTATTAACTTTAGAAACTTTTCGTCAACGTAAATATTATCTTAATTTCAATTTTTCGGATAGAATACAAGATTTTCTGTTGAGTATACTTTGATTCTGTTTTCTAAATCTTCTCATTCTTTCGTTAATTTTGTTACATTCTAAAAACATATTCTCTATATCAAAATACATCTTTTATCCTACTAGCTACATTAAACGCACATCGGGCGTACTATTTGTTTATTTACTTATTTTTTTGAGGTTATGATCATGATCATATTAGTTACAATTTAAAAGTTCGTTTCAATGAGTTTAAATTATACGATAATGGCGTAATTTTGATAAATAAAATTATGACATTTTTCTTATACTGTTTTAATTATTCAGTTTTAAATACTCAATTTAAGAATTCAATCACGAAAATTCAAACACATTCGATTTTCGCATCTATTTTGTACAGACCAATCTAATGAGTCAACAGCAAGCAATCAAAACAGTCTTATTGTGCTGAAAGATTTCATCCATCACTTTTTTAAGAGATTTCTCCGTCACATTTCTCTTCTAAAAATTCTCCTGCCAAACCCATACATACATACCAGATCCCCCTTCGCTTTCGAAAAAAAACATACTCACACACACATACATGCACCACTCGCCAAGCCAATAAGCCAGGCTATAATAGACCACTACTACAACGTCTCGAGCGCAACTGGCTGCTTGCGATTATACACTGTTGCAGCAGCAGTGTAGGCACGCACGCACTAGACAGCAGCAGCGCATCCTTGGACTTTGTCGTTATTAATTACCTAACCTCCAAAGTGAGGAGCTAGCTAGCGCGCTCGAAGAAAATGCTGCCCGCGCGTCGCGAGTTGCGCAACAGGTATATACATACATACACACTGACAGTGTACACCTGCTGCGCGTATAGCAGTTGCATAATCGCGCGCGCGCGCGCCAAGCGCACAGATGAACCTATACGCGGGGCTTTACGCGAACTGTATGCGCGGGACAATAGAAGCCACGACGACGATGCTTGGTTGGTCTGATGATTTGAGAAACGTGCGCGTACGGCGAGGGAGGTTGAGAAAGGGGTGGTAGGGTTCAGAGAAGTTAAGGTGCGAGGTGGTGAGGTTAGGTTTGCAACGAATTCGTTCGATTGGTGTGTCTTTTTTTCTTTTGTAAGAGAAGTACGGTGGTTTTTGGTTGAGTGCTTTCAATTTGTGGATCTAGTTGAATTATTTTATTTAACATATTCATTTTATTTGATAACTTGAATATATTTTAATGTTACGAGAAAAACTGTAAAAAAAAAGAATGTTGTCCGCTCTGGTTTTACTAATTATGTATATTTAACGAAAAGTTTGTTATGAATGTTTTATTATAAACTTGAAATTATACATTAATTGGTGAAATAATTATGGGTCTGAAGTTTGCAATGTTGGGACGCAACGAAATAATTTCTCACAAATAAATAAAACAGCTAAAAATTTGCACGATA
>JAYJLV010117452.1:0-10821 GCA_036873485.1 Torymus texanus | reverse complement strand
ACCTCAGCAAAAGAGAAACACCTGTTAGCTATGCGTGTGTGTGTGTACACATAGCCAGGTGTCGGGGGGAGTCGGCCCCGAGCTCGTGTGCACATTTTCTTTTATGTTTTTTGTTCCTTCCTATTATTTTTATTGTGGCGCTAAAAATAGCGTCACAGTGTAAAAACACAATACTCAATTTTTAAACTTCCGGCTGGTGTTAAATTAAATATTTTGCACCTACCTTCAGACCGCATTTTGAATTTTTTCGATACGATGATTTCCGGCTGAGATACAAAACTTTGAAATTTGCTTAGATTTGATGTAAATATGGCAAAAGTGATTGACGGGCAGTGTATATATATATACACATACACATATAACTTTTTCCGATGTGTATGCGAGTAATTTCTCTGAAAACGCTCCAATTAAATGAGAATTATTTGGCAGCTATAAAATTTTTTAAAATAGGAGAAAAAGATAAGGAAATAGATGGCAGTGCTGCAGGATTCTTAAAAAGCATGGAATGTTTTTTTTTCTTTCATTTAAATATAATTATTGCCATTTTCGAACGTATAGAAATCCTCAATACAGAACTTAAAAAAAAATGATTTATGTATTAATATGTCGCATGAAAAAGTTAAAACTGTTACAACTGCTTTAGAGAAAATGCGTGAGACTAAGTATGAAGATTTATGGAATGAAATATTGAAAGAATCAGTTGAATTACGTATTGATGAGCCAAAACTAGAACTTAAGAAGAGGAGGAACAGAAAACATGACGAAAATTCTAGAACGGAGCAGATCGAAAAGAGTATTATAGGCGCATATTTTATGAAATTTTAGATCAGGTTATTGTATCTTTGAAAGATCGTTTTGATAACGATAGTGTCAACTTTTTGAATTTGTGTGAACATTTTGTTGCGGGAAAAGAAAAAGACAAGGATGTTGACAAAATAGTGTACTTCTTTTTTAATGGTGTAGTAGAAGATAATGATGCTTTTGAATTAAATAAACTGAGATTGGACAGAGATTTTTTTTTAGACATGGTATGCCATGGGGATAAGGATAACTGTGGCACTCTTAGAGATGTAAATATTTTAAAAAGAAAAACTCATATTATCGAATTAGTTCCAGAATTTGTAAAATTGGTCAAATTATTGTTAGTAATTCCAGGATTGTCTTGTACATGTGAAAGATTGTTTTCAGCCTTAAGGCGACTGAAAACTTATTTGCGATAAAGTGGAACAGCAAAGACTAAAAAACAGTGCAATTTTACATATTTATAAGGATGATGCAGCTAATCTCGACTTAAGTGAACCAATAAATAACTTTATATGTAAAAATAGTTTATGCAAAAGAACCATTAAATTAAATTAATTTATTAATGAATTATACACTTAAAAGCTTCATTTTTATTGACTAAGTACCTTTTTTTTTTTGCTTTTCCATTTAGGAGTAGGCGCTTTCCCCACACCATAAAAAAACACTCCGCCGTGCCTGTATGTAACGGTACAAGATTAAGAATAATAGATTTTTCGAACTATTTACTGAAATGTGAAATTCTAACTGGCAATAACACTGGCTGCATGGTTTTTATAAACAGGATTACATTGTACTGTGAAAATGAATATCCTTTCACATTTAAAAGAAGTCAATTCCCAATGAAATTAGCCTTTGTATCTAATATCGCTAAATAGTTATGGATGAAGGTACGATCATGGATCGATCCAGTATACTGGCTTTCCCGTCCTTTAAAGGTTAATAAATCTCAAGGTCAAACATTTAATAATATTATTCTCGATCTGCAAATGGATGTCTTTAATTACGGACAATTATATGTAGCTGTGTCTAGACTTCAATCTTGGGATTCTATTAAAATCTATCTTGGAAATCAAAAACAAGGTGTAACAGTAAAAAATTATGTTTATAAAGATTCATAATTTTTATTTAAAATTTCTCATAAGTTCTATTACTACTTTCCAATTAAATTGTGAAACGATTGTGAAACAAATTACACAATGAAAATTTAGAAAAAAATGATGTTACAATAATGATTTTAATAATTGCACGCGCTTGATTCCTAGTAAACTATTATAATGATGGACTTTCCGGTTATTCCAGGTATCAAATTTGAAAAATGGACTTATCTGGCTACGTTTTGGGTGAAGTGTAGCTCTACAGCAATATTTTTGCTACAACTAAAAGTCGTAAATGTAAAACACCTATTTTTTTTTTTGAAGATAAAAAATCCAGGCTTATAGATTATAAAAAAAAGTGAACTTATTTGGTTATTCTGGGAAGCCACAGATATATACATATATAAAGGGATATAATATCTCGTCAAATATCAAAACAAAACAAACATTAAGGTACATTATTTTGAAACTTGGACTCTAAACTAATGTACTTCACATCTGACAATCAAATAGCAAGGCCTTAATAAAGAGCTTTAGAGTATATATTGATTTAAATATTAAAAGTATATATTATAGTTAAAAGAAATAACATACCAGTAGATATTCCTTGTAAGATTTGTGTTTCAAAATGTGTACACCAACAGTCTTTGCAAAACAAGTGTCCACAATGTAAATGATTAAACCTTTCTATAGGAAAGGTTACAAAGCAAACAGAACACATACTATTTTTCTGAAATCTCATTTGAAATAAAGATTGCTGTTCTGGTAATTGTAAAACTCTAACTCGAGAATCACTATTAATATTTGATGAATGATCTTGATATTTTAAAAGAATATCTTGTAAAGCCCATTCATGAGCATGCAACAAAAGTTTAGCTAATGATGGAGTTATCTGTAAACTAGTACTTAATAACTCTACATTTTCATTCAATAATCGTTCTACCTCATCAACTCTTAAGCACTCATAAACTGCATATTCTGGATCTCGAAATCTTTGATCAAAATCAATATCATTGTCACCACCATCCCATGGCTGATTTGTATAATAGTCTTCATAACCAACATCTCCACAATCAGAATCTGAACAATCCATATCACTCTCACATTCTGCACCAGACATGGTAAAGAAGTTCCTAAACCATGCTCCACAATATCAGAATTTATTTTATAAATATTTTATTGAAGCCACATTAAATAATAATTCATAATATCAAGTAAGAAATATTGATGTTGCTCTAAATTATGCTATTAATTTCAACATTGTTTAAACTTTTGGAAAAATTTTAACATAAAATAATAGAGTATTTATGTATGCATTTCAATTTTATACTTATAAGATATGCAGTAGATGCACATGCACAATTACTTACACATGATAAAGCATACATATAATTTATAAAGATATATAATAAGTTGGTTAATTTTTGTGGGTAATATTATTCTTCTAGTGTACTAGTATTAATATTAATATTCTTAGTTCTATTTTGTATTGTTTTTGATGTTGATTAAATATGATAGTATTGGAAGTAAGCAAGATACATGATACATCTTAAGGACTGAAGTCACTAAAGGTGCAACATGCGCGATTAGAAATATGCATAAGAATTTCAGTAAGGGAAAAGGAACAGCTTCACAAATAAGCGAGCGTCTAGCCAGGGATGGGTTTACGACACTTATCAACAGTATTCTACCGTAACATTGTACGAAACTGTCGAAAACGTAAAAAACGTCGAAAACCCTGTAACATACGTAACAAACGTCGTAAACTAAAATAAACAGTTTTCAAATCGATTTTCATTGGTATTACAGTTAGTTTCATTTATCAGTTATCTCAGAATATAGAATAGGTATATTATCAATATTATCATTCAGGTAGAAGGTCAGATTGGCCGTTTTCGTGAAGCCAAAAATAAGCATTAATTAAGCCCCCCCATAAGACAGGCGTCACTACATTCGAGCTTTGATTAAGTTAAGCTTACGTATTCGGCGTATTCTTTTTTATCTCATTTTAATAAAAATATTGTCGTTAGTTTAGCAAAATTCATTGTTAATATAGACTGTAAAATTTAAGTTCAACACAGATTTCAAGTTATCCGCTATTATAATTCTTAATGTTAAAAAGTATACTTTTATTATTTGAATTTCGTGCCATTTGTAAAATATCTATATTTTGTAATGTAGACTTTTGTATAGAATGAATTGTCGCGTTTGTTAATGACTTAGACATCATACATTACTTAAGATAATATAAAAAATAGTTTATTAACATCATTTCGATTATAAACATTAAACCACTTTCAACATCGAGACACAAAGACGCAAATACAATTCCGCAATTCCAACATCCGGCGATTCTATCCTCTTCCCACTCCACGTCACCCATACGACGCTGAGAGTGGGATCGCCAGGTGAGCTCCGGAATCCGTGAGGAGGTTAGTCGGAAACCCTTCGGGGGCTCTATCGGCTGGGTTTCGCGGCAGGTGAAGATGCGCATGTACTCCATGTGGTGCTCCACCGGCCACTCGGCCCAGTTCCGAACCGGCTTGTATCGACTGGGCGCCGTGGAACTCGGTGTCCGGGACCTGGTGGCATTTGGTGTGGAGGGTGGCGTTGGTGGTTGTTGGGGGCTCCCCTGGCCTCCCGCCTCCGATGTTGTTGGAGTCTCCACCTTCTTCCAAGCCACGAGGACCATAGTGCCTCGTTAGCCTTGGCCATGCTGGCCCGGAGCGCCTTCGTCTCCTCCCGTCTCATCTCTTCGTTTGCGGACTCTGGCTCGCCTGTTTAGGCCGGTTGCGGTGTTGTCGGTTGTCGGCGCTCGGGCTGGGGGCTGGCCTCCGGCTGAGTCGCTACCGAGCGTGACCTCCAACGCGTAGTTCTTGAGGGGTCTCCCCCTTCGAGGTTGTTTATCCGAGCGAGTCGTTGGCTGGCCTCCAGGCCCACAACTACCGACCGTCCCCGTGGCCTCATTGCTGTTTTCGCTCGTTACTGGCTCATCTGCGGGAGGGGTATGAGGAAGAGATAAGCAATTTGTTTTAGATACCTTGAGCTTCTAGTCCTTGATGTGAGCCTTGCCGGCCTTCTCTTCATCCAGCGTCTCGAGCTCCACTACTACAGGTGAACGTAACTTACAAATACGTACGGGCCGTCAAATTTCTTGGCTAATTTTGCTGCTATAAAATTTACTGTAGACGAAAGTATTTTCTTTCGTTTCTAAACTAAGTCGCCAACATCAATTTCGACCTCCCGTCTCGTAGCATTATAGTATTTGGCCTGTTTTTCGGACACTTCGAATTGAAATTTTGATACGAGGTCACGCATGGCATGCAATCTTGATACGCGATTTTTCCATTGCTCGACGGACATTTTTTCAACCGGGACGCTAATATTTTTATCTCTCTCGATAGTATAGGGTAGTTTCAATTCCCTCCCAAAATTTAAAAACACTGGTGACGTTTTTGTTGAGGCTTGCTCTGCCGTATTTATCGCGAATCGGAACTAGGGTAGGTGTTCGTCCCAAAGTCTATGATCGCTATCAAGATAAGCTATTATATTTTGTTTCAGAGTCCTATTTGCGCGTTCAACAGGATTCGCCTGTGTGTGATACGGCGGTACTGATGTGTGTAAAATTTTATACTCTTCCGCTACTTGTACTAGTATTTTGTTTACAAATTCTGTGCCGTTGTCGGTTACTAGCACTTTCGGCGCACCCTATTTCCATAAAATCGTATTCTGAAATGCTTTTTTAACTGTTATGCCCGTGGCGTTCCTCAGCGGAACTACCTCCACCCACTTCGTAAAAAGGTCTTGCAGAACTTACGCATACACTGCACCATTTTTAATCCGTGGTGGGAGCCTATTATATCCATGGCTACCGTCGTCCATGGCCCTTCGACACTGCGCACGCCCATGAATCCAGCCGGTTTATGCTGATCGACTTTAACTTGTTGAACACGACTCGAATTCTCTGACATACTGTACCGTGTGTTGTCATATACCTGGCCAGTAATAGTCGCGTGTCAGTCGTTTATACGTCTTATATCTGCCTAAGTGTCCCGCCTGTGGTTGGTCGTGACATTCACGTAGCGCTTATAATCTAAGTTCCGTCGGTAGAACTAGCTTCCACGAATCTAGATCGTCCATTTCGATTGAGTCGAGTAGTTGATCTTTATTATGGAAATAGATTCTCCCCTCATGTACCATCCAATTCCTAAATAATTTTGGGTGCATTTCTATTGCTTTAATTCTCTTATCATACCTCGTGTCATTTGTCTCGGTGATCGCGTTGAAGCCTTCTAAATTGTTAGAAAACATCAAGGGTTTGGTCGGGGAAACCCTCAAATTACAAAGTGTCTTATATTCCTAACGAAGAAACTAAAATTTCTATCCCACGGTTGGTTTCCATATAAGCAGTATGTTTGACGAAAAACAGAAAACACATAAATCTTAATCGTGTTTCGAATCCTTTGGAGAAGATAAAAAAATTACTTACCGAGAAGAAAAAATAAAAAAATAAACTTAAATGTTCGACACCTACAAGTAGTCCCACACAGACATCTAGGCCTGCGTAGTGTTACTTTTGCTATATCTGGTAGTCATAAAATCTGAAGGGCATCCGGACCCTTATAGAATGAAATGTAAAAGAAAATATTCTTCAAAGGGTCGAAAATTTGTAAACTGAGAAAAGATCGAACTGTGTTTAAGATTTAAAAAAAGTTATCTTCTCCAATAGTGATAAAAACGACAGGACGAAACATGAGATCTTGAGAGGAAACACGAAGCGGTGTATGAAAATAAACGAAAATCATATCTAAATAGCTTGGAGATTCGAGTTCCAGGAAGGAGTTGTATGGCACGCAGACAGGCTAAAGAGACCGAGATGCAAATAACAAATTTATTAAACCGCAAATAGCCTGGGGATGCTCGTTCCACGTAGATGGCGTGGGGCATGCAGCCGAGCTGCAGGGACTGAGATGTAAAATAAAAATTATCAAACCCCAAATAGCCTGAAGATGCTATTCCACGTATTAGAGTTCCACGTAAAAGGTGTGGGACACGCGGAAAGGCCAGAAGAACGAAGCTGCAAATTAAAAATTATCACACCCCAAATAGCCTGGGGATGCGAGTTCCACGTAAAAGGTGTGGGGCACGCAGACGAGCGAAAGACAGTAAACTGCTGTTCAAAATTTTATTCCCCAAATAGCCTGGTGTTCCAAGTTCCAGGTAGAAGGTGTTAGGCATACAGACGAGCTGGAGGGACCGAGATGTAAAATAAAAATTATTAAACGCCAAATAGCCTGGGGATGCGTGTTCCACGTAGAAGGTACGGGGCACGCAGATGGGCTAAAGACAGTAAACTGCTGTTCAACAAATTTTATTCCCCAAATAGTCTGGTGTTCCAAGTTCCAGGTAGAAGGTGTGAGGCATGCAGACGAGCTGCAGGGACCGAGATGTAAAATAAATATTATTAAACCCCAAATAGCCTGGGGTAGCGAGTCCCACATAGAAGGGCTGAAGCACGCAGACGAGCTGCAGGGACCGAGATGTAAAATAAAAAATTTCAAACATCAAATAGCACGGTGATGCGAGTTCCACGTAGAAGGTGTGGGTCACGCAGACGAGCTGCAGGTTCCGAGATGTCAAATAAAAATTATCAAACCCCAAATAGCCTGGGGATCTAAGTTCCACGTAGAAGGTGTCAGGTACACAGACGAGCTGCAGGGACCGAGTTGAAAATAAAAAATTATCAAACCCCAAATTGCTTGGGGATGCGAGTTACATGTAAAAGATGTGGGGCACGCAGACGGGCCAAAGGAAAGAAGTTGCAAATTAAAAATTATCAAACCCCAAATAGCCTGGGGATTCGAGTTCCACGTAGAAGGTGTGGGGAACGCAGACGGGCACCAGGGACCGAGTTGTAAAATAAATATTTACAAACCCCAAATAGCATGGGGATGCGAGTTCCACCTATTAGGTGTAAGGCACGCAGACGAGCTGCCGCGACCGAGTTGTAACAAAAAATGATTAGACCCCAAATAGCCTGTTTGAAATGCATCGATAAATAAATCATATAATGCTAGCAATGAAAATAGTATATTAAACAGCTAGGCCATTATAATATGTCTGTAATTGTCTTCTGAGGCGAAGCTGTGGTTGACAAACATGTGATTTGGGGCTTTCTTTTTTACTAGCCAAGGTGTGTATACTATTTGTCAGCTCGACGGTGCCGGAAAGCGGCATCTTCGTTTCGCGTAACGGCCGAGAAGTTGGCACTTTCCGGCCGGAGGGCAGAAAAAGTATATTTAACCTCTTTGCACTCGATAAATAATACTAATAAATAATACTTCTTACATACTCAAGTGCAAAGTGTTTTGGACTTGACTGACATCAAGTCCGAGAGTCCGATGAGCTTTCGTAATTGACTGCCATTAATTCGGAAATTCCGATGAATTTTCGGACTTGATTGTAAGCAAGTTCAAAAACACTTTGCATTTCTGGACTTCCAGATGTAAAAAGTGCAAAATCTGCAACCAGGCAGGCGGCTTATAAAACCAGACGAAAATGACGTCTATGTACAAACTGACTTTCTAAACACAGTAGCTAGATAAAATGGACTTATCTGTTTACGCTTCGGGTGAATTATAGCTTTATGACAATATTTTTGCTACTACCGTAAGTGGTAAATAAAAAAGGCCTATTTGAAGATACAGTATCCGCGGTTATCTTGATTTAAAAAAAAATGGACTTATCCGATTATTTTGGAAGCCACAGATATAAAAACTGACTTTTAAAACAAAGTAGTCAGAAATCGCGAGATCTATATAAAATTGTAGCTGCACGTAGACGCGGGCTACCGCTACCGTACATTATATATGTATGATAATGTGCGTCTAAACTAGAGTAATGGGTTGCTGCATGCGAGATCGCAAGACGAGACAACAAGCGGCTTGCAAAAGCAGACAAACATAAGATCTATGTAAGAAATAGCTTTCGACTATATTGTAGCTGCAGACACACCCGCGTTACGGAGAAATAGACATATAAATATGTGCGCCAAAACCCAAATAGCAGGGGAGTGTGAGATCTTGAGAGCAAATGGAAAGCGACATGCAAAATCACAGGAATATAATGTCTGGAGAAAATGGGCCTCAAAGAAAGAACAGCCACAAACGTGAGGTCTATATAAACTTGTAGCTGCACGCAGACGAGTCCTTATGGGCGATACATGTATAAAAATATGCGCCTAAACTACGGTAATGTAAGGCTGCTTCCTGCGAGATCTTAAGAGGGGTCGACAAGCGATTTACAGAAGCAGAAAAAAATGAGGATTAAAAAATCTGTATAATACGTAGCGACACGCATACACGTTGCAGAGAAAAAGACGTACAAAGATGTACGCTAAATCTGAAATAGCAAGGGGATATGAGACCTTGAGAGGAAACGAGAGACGATGTTTGAAAGTAACGAAAATCATGTCTAAAGAAAACGGGCCTAAAAGAAGTAGCCAGAGAACTTGAGATCTATATGAAATTGTAGCTCCGCGCAGGATTGCGCATACAAAATTTTTCACAAAAATTTTTTACGTTTTCGGTTCTCGCATCCTGAAGTCCAGAAGTGCAAAGTGTTTCAGATTTGACTGCCATCAATTCCGAAAGTTCGACGAGTTTCCGGACTTGATTGTGAACACTTAGAACTTCTGGATTTCAGGATGCAAGAAGCGCAAAACCTGATAGAATTTTTTTACATTTTTTTGTGATGCAAAGCGGTTTAATATACTTTTTTTATTGTTAGCATTATAACATTTATTTCGCAATGCGTTTCAAAAGTTAGTTTGAGTCAAAAGTTAATTATTTCGTAATCATAAGTTCACCTCCAATTATTTTTATTTTTCAATTTTTATACTAAAGAATTCACGCTTATAATGAACAGGAATTTTAAAATAATCTTCCGAGTCCGTCGAGGCGGTAGCGGCGAGCGCAGATAGCTCACCTTGGGCAGAGGAGGTAGAGGGCTTCTCGTTTTCCGGAGAAGCGGTAATGGCCTTGTTTACCCGCTCCCGCGGCCTTTTCCCGAACACTCCGGGCAAGTTGGCTTGATGTAACCTGGCCAGCTACATCCCCAGCATCGCACGTGCTCTTTCGGCCCTGGTGGCTTACTGCCGTTCTTGTCGCTGTCAGGAGTTGGCGGCGTATAAGTCGCTTCGCCCTTTCCTATGAGCGGCGCTTCTTCTCGCTTCGGGGGAGAACTGCGACTGCCCTTGCGATACGCTCCAGTCTTACGAGGCGGACCAGCGTTACGCGGAGGATTGTCCAAGGGCCTAAGGCTTCCCGAAGCGAATTTCGTGAGCTTCTCGTCGAGCAGTCAACTCATCAATGACTCCAGGGCTTGCGAAGAGTAATCAGCTATCGATGCCAAGCTTAGCTTGTCAACTTTTACTTCGCTTGTAGCTTCCTTCGCTTGCAAAGGGGCGTATTCCGCCATCGCAGCTAAGCTACTGCTCTTATTTCGCTGCGGTAGCAATTTTACGGGCTTTGACCCTTTGTAAGCTACGTCAGGTAGCAGGCTGTCGTCTGGATTTGGAGGGGGTCTATAATTTAGCTCCGCTTCCCGCAGAGCTTCTGCCTCTCTCGCGAGCTCCATGAGAGTATCTATATCCGTTATCTGTCTTGCGGCACCATGCGCTGTAACGCGGGAAGCATATTTCTGTAAATGTGTTCGAGTTCGAGTTGCCTCTCATCTTCCCATGGCTCCTCGAACTTGCTCAAAATGGTGAGGAAGCAGATTATGTAATCACGCACAGGTTCCTCCTTACCTTGCGTGCGAGCTTGTGTCTCGCTGACGAGTCGTTATTGGAACCGCTTATCGACACCGTAACAACGACGCGCGGCGACGCAAAAATCTTCCCAAGTCCGCCAATTCTTGCGGG
>JAYJLV010117432.1:0-10822 GCA_036873485.1 Torymus texanus | reverse complement strand
GATCAATTGACTAAAAACAATATATATATATATATATATATTCAGGTAATAAATATTGTTTTCAGTCAATTGATCCAATTTTTTTACTATTCAACACAATTTGTGATAAATTAAGTATTTATAAATGTCATTAGGATGCGAGTTACGTTTTCGTGTTCAGTACATCGATACAGAACTACTGTAATAAATCAAATTCCATGCTGCTGGTGAAATTTTTTTTTATTGATGTTTAAAGGTTCGGATGAAGTTGAATGTATAGAAGAAGTTGTAGGTATTAAAAATATATCTCCGTAGTTTAGTTTGACCCCGCAGAACGGTCTCTGCAGTAAAATATAGAAGGTAATTCGAAGCAAGAAGCTGTGAACATTCGAGCCTTGACGCGTCATCAGAGTGACTAATTTATACTGTGTGCAATGATTGGGCCATAGTAACTTTTTTACGCGGGTTATTTCTTACTGTTATCGATTATAAATTATATTTTTATCAAAATCAAGAACTTTACATTTAAAATCCAGGTCTTTCAATTAAAAAATGGTAGACTTGATTTTTAATAAGGGGATTTAAATATAGGAATGCAGTAAAAAGCACTTGAATATCGTTCTTCAGTTTAAGGAGGATGAATAGTATGAAGGTGCAGAGCGATCGGCTAGAAATTTGCTTTCTTTTTGGAGTGGTCCCATGGTCACTGTGCATCTCCCCAACTAGCATACGAATTTGGCATTTTGTTTTTTTTTTCTTATTTTTCCCCAAATACTGGATAAGCGAGCAAGACCTACTGTAAAATAGTATATTACGCATCTAGGGAGGAAAAAACTTGGAAAGTCCTCCCTAGGTTTCCAAATTTCCTCTCGTGGTGCGTATACTATTTTTCACCATACACGGGCCGAAAATATCACTTTTCCGATTCGGTGCCGGGAGGGAAATTGGTACTTTCGAGCAGGGTGTGGTGAAAAATCAAATTCCATCCTGCTCGAAATACTGGATAAGCGACCAAGACCCTTCTTTGTTTTTATTCTTTGATCATTTTTCTATTAAAATGAAGACTTTTCAACTTCATTTGTGCTTGTTTTATAAGAAACTTTTATATTTAAAGCCCATATAATCTTACTCTATCCTATTTTACAGACTCGATTTATACTCGATTTTACACACGCAGTGACTAGTCATTGTTTATTGAATATCATTATTTATGAACCATTCATTTTTTCCAACTTAAAATTTTAGAGTGTTGGAGCTTAAAACTTATACTTTCAACGAAAAAATTAATGTTGAAAAAAATTCTACTCTTTTAGATACATTGTTCCAACTTTCAACTCAAGCTTCTCATCGTAAAAAGACATTCCGGAGAAAAAACAATAGTTCCATTAGAAACAGGGGGAATAATCTATCGATATAAGTACTTTGGGTTTTTTTTCGTACAGACTTGGCATATTACAAATGAGTTAAACAGATCGCATAATTTGACGTGAAAAGGCGTCGCATGCGCCCGCTGCCCGGTTTCTGGCAAACACTCATATATAAATATGCCGGTAATGTAGGTTGCGAAAGAATTATTTCATCATGAATTTTTGCTGTATAGTAAAAAGTGTTAATTTAATAGAGCGCAAATACATTCTTTTTTAAATTTTCCGTTTTAGTTGATAACAAAATATTGAATAAAAATGTATTTAACATTCTATAAAAAGTTCATTATATCGCGGCGTAATAACTTTTTATTCACATAATTTTTTTAGATCAAAAATAAACTAATAAAAAGCGCAAGGCGTTCAAGTGATAAAGATAAAATGCGCTTTTTCTAATTCAATTTCATGTATATATGTACTTAAAACGGGATATGTTGATGAGTTTTTCATAGTGAAACTATAAATATATTTCCGACTATTATTGTTGATACAAGTAAGAATTTATTCATCCTATATTGAAACAAATCCTTTAATATAATTGACATAATTGATATAAAATTCGAATGCAAATCCATTTTTCCATATAATTTATGTTAAAATGTTTGCAATATGTTGCAAAATGAAAAGTTATTAATGGAATGCGTTTAAATCCTACCTTATGTACGATAAATTTTTATCTACAAAAGAAAATATTTGTTAACACTAAATATTCTTTACTGCATGAACAAGTGTTGGATAACAAAAGAATTATGCGTAATAAGATATCTATAATACTCATTAAAAAAATAATGTAGAAGAGGAATATATTTGAAGATGGCGTAACATTTTATAAGTATACGGGACTGGCATTATTTTCTGTACGTAGTAATTAAGTAGGAATAAATGAATAGTTTTTTAAAATATAATAATTTTAGATGAATATATGTCCTTTAACAATTATGAATGTTCCTTAAACTATACCGAGATTTAATATTTTAGCAAACATATATGAATATTAGGAATACGTGTATTTTTAAATGTGTAATTAGGATTTAAGTGAAAAGGATAGTTTACGGTTAGAGTAAAAAAGAGTTGCATAAGAAATGCAGTTTCTGTCATTTCATTGTATATACTAATTATTCGGCAACGTATCCGCATGGCTATCGGTTTAAAGAAATAAATAAGTAATGACAGTACTGTCAAAGGTTCGGTATTGCAAGGAAACATGTTAAATAAAAAGTATAAGATAGATTTTTTTTATCAGCTTCAAAAAGGTCATGGTCAGTAAAAGTTGAAAAGAGAGAAAATAAAACGAAAAGATGATGAGGAGGCAAGAACTACATTTGAATTTTAAACAGCTAGATATACGTTTTCATTAAAATGCTTGGTTTATTTGTCAATTAAAAAACATGATATACTCCCTGTGCTATTCGTGTACATACATCAATTGTTTGAAAAGTATAGACGAGAAAGATGAATATGATTCTTTTAAACATACATGGAACTTAGGAGCGTGTTGAAGGCTACAAAGAAATTGGATGAAAATAAGAAAAATTATTCGTACGTTGACTAATGGTAAATAAAGATATGTAAGTAGTACAAACAAAGTGTGTACGATCTAGTTGTTTAAAAAAAAATTTGGAATAAAGAATGCGAAAAATAGAGGTGAAAAAAGATGTATGCAGATTTACCGGTGGCAGTGAAGGGTACTAGTAAGAAGAGACCCAAAGGCAGTAGGAAACGCAAAGTGGCCATGGCCACGACGATCAGCTCGATCGACTAGTGTAAAAAAGACGGTATAGCCGAAAGCGGTACGTTCGTGTCCGTAACCACGGCACGGCAGACGACGTCGACTGATCGCGCACTGACACGACCTAGCGGCTTACAGCTGCGTCCCCACCAGCATATGAGCAGCGCCTACGTATTTGCTACACAGCTCTGAAAATCTCGCATTGTCAATATATACGTCGACCGTCGCTTACAATTGCGCGTCAAATTGTGTCTTATCCATCAAATGTACTTGGCCATGAACTTATTTTTTTCTTCTTCTTACATATGTCAATTTCACTTTTCACTATCAACCATTCATTTCGGGTCTCTCGATGAGCAACGCTAGCAACCTAGCAAGCCGTTAGACTCCTTGTTTTTTCCACATGCCTCAATGTAGAATTAGTTTATTTATTACCGCATAACATTATAAAACAAGAAATCTTTAACTTACTTTCGATCACGTTAGCAACCTCTTTTTTCTTTACATTGCAGTACAGAGAATTTTTCCTCATTAATTTCTTTTCAGTTTCAAGTGAAAGGATATATGAAGGAATCCAAACAAATTTTACACTTACCACAGCCTTAAAACTGATAAAAAATTTTTTTAAGGCACACCTTCCAAACGCATTTTTTTCTTCTTCCTTATATTATATAAAGTATACGGAATAATATGTGTAGAATTAAAAACATCTTTGCCTCACTGTATTTTAAACGTAGAAATTTAAAAGAAAAAATGATAAAAAGCCCTCTTCTTTGATTCTCAGCTATTTATGCCCAGAAACGTTCTATACCAAGTTTCAAAAAGAAAATAAAACCATATATAAAGGATTTTCATTTGCTTTTTTGAAAATTTGAAAATGTTGATTCCTCTCAAAGTTATAAGAGTTTAAAATTGTAATAAATAAAAAAAAAATACATAAAGGGATCATTTTGTAAAAATTTTAATGTTTAAAACAAAGTAAGAAAAGGATTTTTTTATTATACACAATTTTTCCGTATAGTTTATAATACAAGAATCAAGGAAAAATGGATTTGGGAGGTGTGCCTTCAATAAAAATTTTGATCAGTTTTGAGGCAGTGACAAAAGCTAAAATTTGTTTGGGTTTTCTCATATAATACGGTTAAGCATTCCGAATCAACTTTGTTACGAATAACTACTTGATGTACTTCAAAAGTAATAATAATTAATAATACAAGGAAAATTAAATGAAATTCTTAAACAATTTTTTATAGTATAAGATACAATGTTTTTTGTTTAAAACTATTTTTTTCAGAACAAAATACTATAAGGGCATCCATTGAAAACAAGGATCCAATCAAGAAAAAAAATTAAAAGAGTGTCAGAATCATGTATTTGCTATTCCCGGAAATAATGAACCACTGCTGAAGAGTTTTCTGAGCAGGTTCTAAAGTTGTACTCGTATTGTTTTTTTATTTTCTCAAACTATGCAAAACAAATTACTCCATTAGAACTTTAATAGACTCTCCTTAAAAAAAAAAAAAAAAAAAACCAAAAGAACCTTGTATTTAATAGAGTCATACACCGTCTTTAATACTAGCTACTGTAGTTTTAGAATTGCGATTTTTTCCAATTTGGTAAAAAAATTATTTTTTTACACATATACTAAATATCCAGTAAGTGGAAACTAATTTTTTTTCTTACAGAAATTAAAATATTAAACTTACGTGCACCAATAAATATGAAAATAAAATTATTCATGTGTGGTTATGGTTTAGATTAAAAATCTTGATTCTAGCTACATATAAATTTTTTATTTCACCAAATCATAATATTCATAAAAAAGAATAATGAACATGTTTTTCTTATAGAAGATAAAGTTAGTACTACAATAGATTTTGCAAAAGTTTCTTTAAAAAATCATTTTCACTTAAAATAACATGGCTTTGGTGATTTTTCAATTATAACACGAATTTTCGTTTATGGAGACCCTCGTCGGTCTCTTGTGACCAGGCCACTATGTCGCCAATTGTTAAATTAATAAAGTGGCTTTTTGTCCACTACTTTAAACGAAAAGAAAGAACCACAAACACTGCGAGATTTATTTACAGACACAAGTGTCGAAAGATTGCTTCAGAGAAAATTGACACCATCCAATTCAATACAACAACATTATATAACAAGGAAATTATTATTATAGTTTTTCCATTTCACTATATTATTTTCATCAAGCTCTGCATAAAATATATGTCGCTTTATGTAGTCACAATTTTTGTAATATTGTATATTGTAATATTAAACGCATCTTAGTAGTACAAAATTTTTTCCACAACAATACAGAACAGGAAAAGATAGATTTTCAACTAATGCAATAGAGTCGTTATTGAACGATACAATCCAACCTTGATTTTAATTAGTATATGCCTGGAAGATAAACATCGTTAAACGCACATTCAATTAAAATTCTGAAACTTCTTGATTTTCGGATTAATGTTTAATCATCTATATGTTAAATCTATACAAAAATATTTTATTATACTTACTCCAGCGTTTACAGTGGGATTTTTAAAATGTTTAAAATTCTAATTTAGTTCAAGGAAGATGCCCTAGAAAACGTTATCAGAATTTACGCGTTCTCTAGCTGAATGCAAAATGATTAGTACGTGTAAATCTAGTATTTATAATACTTATACCTAATTTTAAAAATTTTATATTAAATACCAATGTATAGAAGCATAGCGTATAACCATCGTTAAAAAATTCTAAAATATTTAATTTAGAAAGAAAAAAGTGTATTCTTATTTTTAAAAAGTGTGCTAGAACATAAAAACAATTATTTTAGACTTTTTCAATGATCTTTAGATAATTAGTCCATAAACAAATTCTATTTTTTTAATCTTCATTTGCTTTGGCATTTTTTATTTCTCGATTGATTCGGCTGAATATATCTGGTACTTACGATTAGACGAGTATCTGGCCCATCATTTTTTTAACCCGTCGAAATTTTGCGGAAATAATCGAGGAACTTGATTACATACGAACGTACATAGAAACATACATAGAAACGTACATAGACATACACTATTTCGGAAAATGCTGAAAATGAACTTATATTGGGTAGAAAACTATTTTAATACAATAAATTATTTGTTTTTGAGGTCTAAAAATTTTAGCTTTGTCGAAAATATAAGGTACTCCCGAGTAGCCCTCGTGCCAGAAAACGAAAATACGTAAAAAAATGCAAAAATACACCAGAATATACAAAAATATACAAAGAAAATAAAAATTAATTTAAAGGGACCATATTTTAAATACAATTGCAACCATTTTAAATCAAACGTCACAACTGCAATCATTATATTATCGATTATTTTGGAATTTGGGGCGATCTCTCTGATACCGACAAAGCATTCTGCTATACTGGTCTGAATATTTTAAGTAAATATCCTCTATTAAAGATCTTCCGTTCAGTAACATCTGAATTGACGACATACACATATGATATCACATTTTATATATATGTATATAACTATAATATATTGACTGATTTTCTGCAGTTAAATTATTTCTAATTCATATGTTTTTTCTATATCAATTTGAACTACTGATTAACTGTAGATAGACCATTATACGATATCGATATCGCATCCAAAACGTTGCGATAACTTTGCTAAAACGTTTCAGGCAATGATACAGGAAATTTTTTTGAAAGGTGTCCTTATAACCTTTTGTAAAATATTTTCGCAGGGTTTTGTAAATATTTTTTTACATTTTTTTCAGTTTCATCAAACAATCTTTTCAAGAAATCATTTTGAAACCTTTTCGTAATATTTCATGGTATGTTTCTTTAGAGATACTTTGCACGAAAAATGTCGGGAAAGCTTTGTAAAAACTTCCAGTAACATTTCTTAAAATCATGTTGCCGATACCACATTCAAAACGTTGCGAAATATTTGCTAAAACCATTCAGGCAATGATACAAGAAATTTTTTTGAAAGGTGTCCTTATAACCTTTTGTGAAATATTTTTGCAAGGTTTCTGAAATATTTTTTTACATTTTCAGTTTCATAAAAAAATTTTTTGAAAGAATTCCTTTTGAACCTTTTTGTAATATTTCATGAACTTTTTATTTAGAGATAATTTGCAAAAAAAATTTCAATAAAGCTTTGCAATACCTTGCAATAACATTTCTTGAAATGCTTTTTCACGATGTCTATACCGCATCCAAAACATTGCGATAACTTTGCTAAACCGTTTCAGGCAATGATACAGAAAATAGTTTTGAACGGTTACTTTATATAACCTCTTGTGAAATATTTTTGCAAGGTTTGAAGAATGTTTCTTAAATGGTTCTGTCAAAATGAAAACATCATTTTGAGGAATTTTTCAACACCTTTTTTTAATATTTCATGAAATGTTACTTTTTTTTCAGAAACGTTGTAAGAAAGATTTCATAAAAGCTTTAGAAAAGCTTACAGTATTATTTCAAGAAATGTATTTTGATGGTCAACTTTTAATATTAATTGAAAAGTATTTAAAATGTTTCTGTCAGGTTTCTTGAAATCTTCCTGAAAATGTTTATGAGAGGTTTCTGTTATATTGCAGCAATGTTGTTGTACCATATCGAAAATGTTGAAAAAAACATTGCGAAACCATTCCACGCAATGATACAGAAAATTATTTTTAAAGTTTTCTTTATACACTTTCGTAAAATGTTCCTGCAAGATATATAGATGCAAGATATTATAAATATATCGTGAATGTCTGTTACAAGAAAAAAAAATCTTTTAGAGAAATCTTTTCGAAACTTTTTTGTAACCTTTCATGAAAGCTCTAGAAAAGTTTGCAATATTATTTCATGAAATTTTTTTTGATGGTCAACCCTTAACGTTAATTGAAAAGTTTCTAAAATGTTTCTGTCAGGTTTCTTGAAATCTTACCGAAAATATTTTTGAGATGTTTCTGTTAATTGCAGCAAGGTTGTGGCAAGCTTTTCATGAAATATTTCTTGAAACATTTCACCAAAACTTTTCATGCTATGTGGGATATATACTTTAATTTTTCCAATTCATTAAACAGCTGTTGAAGTACTGATCAACTATATATATACACACACATATATATATATATATGGGTGTGGGTGTGTGTGTGGGTGGGTGGATGTGTGTGTGTGTATGAGTGGGTGTGTGTGTGGGTGGATGTATGTGTGTGTTTATCTTAAAAGTAAGATTTTGTGCCAAAACTAAGCTATGTAAGTGCTCTAAAACTAGACTTAGTAATTACTGAACTAATACATAACCTCAAACGTGGAATGTCTTTTTTTTTTCAATTTTTGCCTATATTCAAAGCTATCTAGAACTATTAATATTAGATATTTTTTCACGATTAAAAAAAAGTTTTCGTTTTAAAAAGACAAAAAAACCTTATTTTAATCGTAAAAAATATGGGAAATTTTCAGAGATACACAACTTTGAAGTTAGTAATTTTCGCGAAAATCTCTTTTTTTGGCATTTTTAAATACTATTAACTTGTTTCTATATTTTATTTTCCTCAAATTTTCAGGAAATATTCTTCAAGTAATTGGCATAAGCCTGTATAAAATTTTCTTTGTGTATTTTGGTTTTACACGAGTAATTAAGTCAGTTTTAATACAGATATCGAACATGACATAAACCAAAAAAATTTCATCAACATCAAAGAAAAGTGCAAAAACCAGGCCACATGTTTAAAGTGTGCAGGAAGTCATCAAACTGCTCAATTTAATAGTGAAACATCAAAATGTCCAAACTGTGAATTTTTTAATAATGAATATCATCATACGAAATATAACACTTGCCACAGTGCAAATGATAGTGAAAAATGTGAAATTTTAAGAAAGAAGATAAAGAAATATTTTGAAATTACAGACTATTCATGAAAACGGATCTACAACAGATTGTTTGGTAAAGTAGAACGTGTCCGCAATCAACAGGAGGTAAGAACTACAAGAGTGAGAATCTCGAGCAGTGCACTTGTATAGACAATTTCTTCACCAAATTGGACAAGTTAAAATATAAAACATATCTACTTAAAACTCCTTTCAATGATCATTATTTCATTATGATGCCATTAAGGCGTATTAACAAAATAACTAGTAATTATACCAGCAAAAAATAAATTATAATAGTTTAAAACACATATCTGAAAATATAAACTGGCTCGAAATTTCTTTAATATCAGATCCAAACCAAGCTTCGGATGACTTAATTAACAAAATTAAATCATGTATAAATATAGCACAAAGTACAAAAAATATTAATAAACGCAACAACATGACACTTAGAAAAAATTGGATCACAACAGTAATATTAACATCATGTAAAAAGAAAGAATAATTATATAAGGTATGGAGAAATGATCCCAATAATTCAATAAAAAGGAATAATTATAAAAATTACGCCAAATTACTAAAACGTGTTATCAACTCTACAAAAGAAAAATATGATAAAAAACAATTTCAACAAAATATGAACAATCAGAAGAATCTATGGAGGTTAATAAATGACAAAATTGGTAGAAACACTAAAAAAGTCAGTAACATTAATTTTATTACAGACTGTTGTTACAGTCTGTAATAAAATTGTTACAACACAAAACTGACTGACACAAAAGAGATTGCGGAACACATGAACGATTTTCTCAGCAACATTGAGCAGTAACTTAGTGATAAAATAAAAATACCACTAAACAAGAGACTACTAATCTAAGAAAAACTATCCAACAAACTACCATGAATATAACTACCAGAAATACAGCAAAAAATTCTTCACATGAAAAACAAAAAAAAGGAGGTACCGATGGT
Source organism: Torymus texanus (assembly GCA_036873485.1). NCBI lineage: Eukaryota > Metazoa > Arthropoda > Insecta > Hymenoptera > Torymidae > Torymus > Torymus texanus. The sequence continues at coordinate 870 of JAYJLV010117432.1, read as the reverse complement.
ATCAATACACAAGTTGTAAAATCCATTATGTCACGCATATATGTGATCCTTTGGCCCACATAGTCAATCTCAGTATGGAGAAAGGAGTTTGGCCTGAAGCTCTAAAAATTGCAGAGATTATACCAATCCATAAAGCTAAAGAAAAAACCTAGTTACGAATTACAGACCAATTTCATTGATTTCTAATATTGCAAAAGTATTTGAAAAACTAATACATAAATGATTAACAGGCTTCATCGATGAATGCAACCTGCTCGCAAATAAACAATGTGGTTTTATGAAAAAATAAGAGTAGAAAAGATGCATTATATTTAATATCCAATTTGATTTATAATCAGTTAGATCAAAGAGATCCAATAGCCATCACCTTTCTAGACCTTGCAAAGGCCTTTTGTTACTACTAAATCGTTGCCTCCGAATCTCAGCGCTATCTCAGCGGCCGGTTGAAGAAGGTGCTACGCTATCTCGCGCACTTTTTTTTTTGCTCCGATTTAGGTTGGCAATACTAACAATATACAATAATAATAATAATAATAATAATAATAATAACAATAATAATAATAATAATAATAATAATTGGTTGGTAGGAAGAGAGCCGAGAGGCTGGTGAAAGAGACGGCGGGGCTCTTGGTTCGGCTCTGTGACGCCTCCATGCCAAGGAGAAGGACGAGACGCGGAAGGGGACCGGTGTACTGGTGGACAGAGGAGATCGCGGGCCTACGGGCTGAAAGCCTGCGGCTCCGATGGAGGGCTCAGCACGCCTGGGATAGGCCGGACGCGTTGATACATTCAAAGGAGTACCGGACAGCTCGCCAAAACCTGAGGCGCGCGATCAATGATAGCAAAAAGAAATGCTGGACAAAGCTGATC
>JAYJLV010117411.1:0-10825 GCA_036873485.1 Torymus texanus | reverse complement strand
GTGTGTGTGTGTGTGTGTGTGTGTGTGTGTGTGTGTGTGTGTGTGTGTGTGTGTATATATATATATATATATATGTGCACAGCACAGCAGCAGAGCCGTTTCTCAATGAGAGATGGCTAACGTAGCGGATGGGAATAAATTTTCCGAGGCTGTTGTTGGTCCTCTTTTTCAATGCGAAGGTGAGCAATAATTTTGCCAGTATGCATCTGCCGATTTGTTGTCGGTGAGACTATGTGTATACGCACGCGCGTATGTATAATGGTATACACACCGAGTTCTCAGCAATTTGCCCGTAAATTAGAGCTGATTAATGCATGTTTTTGGTAGTTTGGGTGGATAGATGGTACAGTATTACAATGGCCGATGTAAGGTAATGTGATCTCCGTGATTTAATGTATGGTCATGAATACTATGCAGTGTGTACAGCCAAATACAAATGTGAAATGGAAATTAAGATTATTTTCAATGCTATAGTTTGTTTTGGTCATTTTAATTTTATTTTTCCATTATCGTGGTAAAGACTTTATCAAGCATTTTTATAAATTATGATGATATGATGATTTTATATTAATTAAAAAAAACCACAATCTAATTTTCTTAAAGTTTCAATTTAGAAAAAAACTTCTATCTAATACCGTGCTAAATGAATAATAAGAAAGTATCCGCAGAAACTTTCCACAAATCCCACAAGTAGCAACATACCCTATTAGAAATTTATTCATGGAATATCGACATAAGTTTCAGTCCATCTCTATATAGACATACGTAATTATATATCTTTACCTCTTGAATTTATCTTGAAGCTTATACGCACTTTAAAACTCTTTTTTTCAATAAAAAATACTTACGCATTTTCAACATTTAAAATATGTCATCCTTCCATTAAAACAAAAAGTCCCACATCCATTCTCCTTATCTTAATACACCACGTAACATACGCTCGCGAACCGCGCGCACCATTCGAAAAGCTGCACAAAAACTATTTGCAGTATCATTAAAAGATTTGCATACTTAAATACGCATGGACTTATACGCTAATTTTCTTCTTTTTTTTTCCTCTGAAAAAGAAGCCGCTGTCGTCGTCGTCCACTTAACCATGCTGCGTAATGCAGCTGTCACGCTGCGCTCTGCTTACCCAGAGTCCCGACTAATTTTTCGGTAAGCCAAATTAAACATGCCGCCTCGAGGATCGACGACGACGACGGCAGTGCTGCTGCTGCGCACATACAATTCCAAGACTGTTTGCACTTCTCGGGGGAGTATATAGAGCCGAGAGGCCTTGAACTCGCGCTCAAAGACACGCTCTCTCGAGCCGAGAAAGAGAGAAAGAGTATAGAGTGAAAAAAAAGAAACGATAACCAAAAAAAAGGGCATCACCGAGCTACTTTACATTGTCGTGGCTCCTCTTTAAATCTCGCTCTCGTTCTCCTCGGCGCGTATAGCCTGATGCTTTTCAAGGGACGAGAGATATACATTTCTCGAATCGCCAAGCGAATCGTACATATATACATGTATGTGTATGTGTATATACGCACATACACGTGTAGTGCCTCGTGTATATCGCGTCCAGCAATGCGGAATCCATTGTCAATTGAATCCGCGCCCTCCTCTCAGTTCTCTCTCCCGCACATACGTGCGTATATACTATAGGTATACGAACCGAGAGATATAAAGAGAGAGAGAGAGAGAGAGAGGGAGAGAGGGAAATGTATACCTGCCGGTATATGTACGACGGCGGACGAAAGTTCTGCGAAGGCTGGGACTGCCTGCAGGACTCTCCGGACGTCGTCGTCGTCGTGGTGCTCTTTCATGTACCATACACACATCGCTGTGTGTGTATATATATATACACACACGCGATGAGGTAAAGAAGGAGAAGGAAAGAACGAGGCGTCGGCTTACGAGAGTGTATATAGTAGGTTGCAAGCCAGCTCCCTCCGTATATGATGATAGTAGTAGTAGTTGTTCGTGTATATATATGTGTGTGCGTACAATGCTCGGGTACAATGGGCCCGGCGGCAGTGGCGGCGGCGACGGTGGCAGCCCGGTATTGGGCTACAGGTATGTTAGACGCGGCCAACAATGAAGGGGGAGCTCGTCGCGCCGGCAGTTTTTACCAGGCCGCGGTCCTCTCCTGTATTTTTTTTTCTCTTTCTCCCTCTCTCTCTCCCTCTTGGGTTTCTCTTCTTTCTCGGGTGTGTATCACCTCTCGCAATGCGCGAGCCAGACGATGCTTTAAAAAAAAGGAAGGAGAAAAAATAAACACACACACACACACGGACCGGCAGCAGCTGACTGAGATTTTCTTCCAAAGAGAGAAAAAGAGAGAAAGGGGAGTGGGGAAAGGTAGGCCCTCCTTGGGATCAGGGAAGACCTCTTGCACATATATATAGGTGTAGTAGCTTTTTTTATATGGATAAGTACCAATGGAATTTTCACGTCTCTATGTGTCCGCCCCGTCGTGCATTGTATACATGTATATGTGTGTGTTTATGCGTTTTAAAGGGACGACGTGTGTACAGACGTGTGCGCCTATTGTCGGGCCCCACGCAATTTTTGGTTTTTAGAAATGGATTTTTCATCCGGCTTTGGGTAACGCGCACACGAGACATGGGCTCTTTATATACACATACTGACAGCATAATCGGACTTTTATTCTGACTTGATCTGTCTCTTTTTCTCTCTCTCTCTTGCTCGCGTCTTATATCCATCGAATTCACACTATAGCTATACCTACTTTACTCTCTTTATTTTCCTCTATAAAGAGCCTCTGAACGGTCTCTCTCTCTCTCTCGCGTGCGCACGCGTTGAGTTCTTATTTTTCCTCTCCTCCGCGGGAGATGGAAATATGGATTTTTCATAGAGTTTGTTGCCTTAGACTTTGTAGTTTATGTGTGCATATACACACGCGCCCGCCGCGCGGTGATGCATTTTGTCGAGAGATTTCGAGCGCTGCACCAATATTTCTTTTCTTAACGGCGTGCATACACGGTTCTCTATATATATGTATGTATGTGTGTATACACAGTACACGAGAGAATTATAAATTCTCTCAGGGGCCCCAAGCGCGCTGATAGTCTTTTGAACTTGACTGTTTTCACTATCTTGTATATGTGTGTGAGCATTTCTCCACAACGACGACGACGACGACGACGACGATGTTTCTCACTCTCGTGTATGCGCGAGCGTTTGATGTGGATATTTTGTAAATATAGACGACGAGCGAGCGAGTGAGAGACAGAGCACTTTGACGTTATAATCAATTCTATAAAATAAATGTTATACAAGCGTCCTCGATAAAAGCACTTTTTTCATTAAAGGAAAATTCAATAAGTGACGATTGTTGGATTCTAAGAAATAGATGCACTATAATTATACAATATATGATATTAAATCGATTCCGATCACTGATAAATATATTATAGTTTTCCGTTTTACTAAATTACAATAAGATTTATATTCGATAAGTGTTAAGGAAAACGGTTATTTTAATGAAAACTTTTGATAAGAGCGTAACATGCGCATTAAAAACTATTTCAATTACGTAACCGCACCCCTAATTATATCAGTGACATACCAGAGATAAAAAACAAAAATATATCTTTTTTATTATTGCGTTTAAGTAAAATGACCAAGGAAAATTTAGAAACGCACTGTACCATTTATATATCTACATCAATGTCATTAGTTTTCCTTTACACATTTTATTTTCTACAAGAGAGTTTATAATCGATGATTCATCACGACGCATCGCCCCGAATACCGTTTTCCTTCTTTTTTTACGTTTTCTCTCTCTCTCTCTGCCGCATGCGCATGAACGTTCAAGGCAGTATATTAACCCGCTGCTTAAAACCGGAGCTAAAACTCGACGCAATTGCAATCATTTCTTCGAATAAATAAGTCAACGACCTCCAGCCAAAATTGCACGAAAAATGGCAATCGATTCCACCTTACATCCTGAATTCTTTCTCCATTCACTTCGGTATATCATCAACCTCTTATATACATATGCATCATCCATACTCTAAATATATATACACTCGCACATTAGACCTTCAACAGTCGAGCCTCCAACTTGTCAGTATATATGTGCGCAGAAAGTGCGAGAAAGAGAGAGAGAGAGAAAGAGAGAAAGAGAGAGAGAGAGGGAGAGGGACAAGTCATCGACTGAACGAGGCGACGGCGGCTTGCGATCGCAAATTCGAGAGCCTAACTGAACAGGCCTGCTCTTTCGAACGTGTCGAGACTGGTCGTTACGCGTCTGCCGCTATCGCACACTATAGAGAGCCATCACAGCGTACGCGCAGACTGTACGAGGATGTGACAATAATCGGAAACGAGCAATTCCACGAAGATCGGGCCTCCTCTCTCTCTCTCTCTCTCTTGCATCATCGCACGTTGTCGAGCCTCACTCCCGCGACGATGAGTAACGAGTGCGCGCGCGCACACGTGGTTTTTTTTTTGCTTTCCTTTTGCGCCTTTCGTCCGACCCTGGTTACAAGGGAACGGTTGCGCGGCAGTGGCTATATTCTTTATTTGTCCGAGTAATCAAGTTATTGGGCGGAGTTTTGTAAAGGAATAAAGTTGAGAGGGTGGTGATGAGTCGCTTCGTTTCATCTATTTTCAGATCATGTGCGACCTACATTTAACTCCCTTTTAATAACTGATGAAATCGAATATGGGGTAGCTTTTAGAAATAATTGCCGTAATAACATCCTGTTTGTATTTTTAATATGTTGATTTTTAATGATCATTTGAGAGCATGTTTCAAAATTTATTAACTTAATGGGATGGGTTTTTGATTTACAATTGTTCACTGGAGATATTTTCTGTAACGTAACCATTCTAGACATTAATTATTTTCTTTAGTAAACTTTTTTCTTATATGTAATGCTGACATAAGTTGAATTTACCTGACTAAAGCTTGCTATTTACTTTACGCAACATTTCTGAAAAATTATATTTTAGGATGATATGTTAATATTGAAAAGAATAAGTAATGCGATAACGCCTATATGTAAGTAATAAAGTACACAATTTTTCGCGAACAAAATTAAATACTAATTTATTTATTCACATAGATAAGTTAATGCCATTAATTAAGAAAATGCATAATTATTACCATCATAACAATAATTTACATCATCTCAATTCAGTACAGTTATAGTATTGCATATTGTTTCACAAATCTTACACTATACTTTAGATAAACTCCACAGATTAGCAACAACATCTCATCACCTTCCGAAGATATTTTTCAATCCTACCCTAATTATAACCGCGTAAACTCCTGAAACCAGAAAAATACAATAATTCCTCTGATTGCGAACTATTGCACCATCCTGTATATATTTAGTCATTTCGCGCCGTAATCCTAATCCCTCCCCGCATCGATCGTACGCGCGCGCGCACTTTGATTTCGCAACGATAAACGTTCACGTGTATATACATATATAAGCTTGTCGAGGAAAAAGTCTCTATGTACTATAAACTCGTCGTCTCGGGAACAATGACGAATTTTCGCAAACCGCATTTTTCTCTCTTACCGCGCGATCGCGTTATCACCACCGCGCGCGCGAGCTACGCGTCGAAAACCAAACCGCACACGCGACGGCGTGGTTTCGCTATACTACTCTCCTCTCTCTCTCTCTCTTGCTTTCGCACTTCAACAATCCCGCCCCCATCAATCTGGCTTATACGGCCATTGTCCACTCGAGACACACAATCGCGTCGAGAGCGCGTTTCGTTAATCATATCCCCGGCGTGCGCGCAGGACATATACACGCGTAAGAAGCGTGAAATTCGCATGCCTGCGCCCGAGTTGCGGGTAGCGAGAGAGAGAGAGAGAGAGAGAGAGAGAGAGAGAGAGTGAACAGGCGACACGCGGGAGCAGCTTTTAGTGCTCTATAACGTTGCGATCGGCCGCTTTGAATAAGACTTCGAGCGCGCAATTGACAATTTATTGTGGGCATCGGGTATAAATAAACAAGGGGCGCGCAACACGCAGGGAAAAATTTTATTGTGCAATGTAAAATGAGCGTGAAATCGATTATTGCTGGCGTGCTGTGTCTTAGGTCGTACTAATTGATCGCGAATATTTCGTCATCTTTTTTTTTTTTGCAGAAGAGAATTTATTGTAATCTTGGGTATGAAGAAACTCTCGCCATATGGAAAGATATTCGAAATATTCAACTTTGAAAATATTAATAGCAGATCATAGTATATAGAACTTGTAAAACTTTGAATGAGTAAGCAAGAAAATATTCCTGAGTGTGAAAATTCACAAACATTATACTCGCCATTTTAGAAAGTACCGAAAGAGACTATGACTCATCTTTGATATTTCTGTAATCCGCTTTTCGCTTCTTAATCAGAGTTTTTTTTATTTGAATAAGATAAGATACTTACATTTTTTTTATTAATATTGTTAAGACCTTGCCAATGTTTTGATTCTTTAATAAGTAGTATTCAAATATACTGTTCTAAATTTCATCTAACATGTTACTATACTTTTCTAGCAAATATATCTATTTTAAATTGATATCTTTCATATTTATATACAATACCTAATATCATTGAAATGGCTCGGATACGAATAATACTGCATTAAATATGATTTACATTTGATTAAAGCGATATAAAACTGTGTCTTTCTCGTTCCATTTATGCTCGCTTTATATTTACGACACTGTACTACTTCTGTCGAAAAACATCGAAAAAAGAGCGCTTAATATATTAGGCTATCACCGTGATAAATCGCGATGCACATTAGCGTCATAAAGTAGTTTCGAAAAAAAAAGAAAAGAATACAATGAAACTCTATTAACCTCTAATTGCGCTAATCAAAATCGAAAAAAAATTGATTGCCAAACCGGGCCAATTATATTGTCGTTAATAGAATATTTTCTATATGTATATATATACATGTACAATGAGACGTCACGTGCCGTTGCTTCGTTTTTTCCTCCACTTCCCGCCAATCGTCAACCACGCTACGCGACAATATATCTCTCGGGTATATAGCGACCGAGAGAAATTTGTGTGCGCGGTTACGCGGAAACTTTGAAAATCAAATTTGCGTACGAGCATAGTGAGGGAGACAAAGTCGTCGCTCCGGAAGACTGTATATATAGCATGCGACACGGTGAAACGAGCGGAAGGAAATTATGCACGAGTGAGAGTGAGAGTACGCAGTAGCATCAGCAGCAGCAGTAACAGTAGCACGAGCCGAACCTAACATATATATATATAACTGGGAAGTAATGTCCCGCGAGCGTAATTAGTCTCAGTAGATTACCGCGGCGGCGTCGGTTTGACTCGGGTCTTCTATATATCCCGGTCTAATTCGCCCGCATTATCCGTCAGTGACTTTATACAAGCCGCGTGTATTAATGCCACGTGGCTTGTGTGGGTCACTGTGGTTCTACCGCACTATATATGCCGAGTTTAAGCTATTCGTGAGTGTTTCGATTTTTGATGTCGCGACGCTTTGTCCATGACGCAATTCGAGGACACGGATGTATATATGTAGTTATATATATAGGGGTGCGCGTGCGCGAGCGATGTATATATATAGAATTGCGTTGTTATGCGCAAGCAACTACTTAGCGTGAGAAGTGCATACATGTAATGTAACACTATAATATCCGTCATGTCGGCGTTTTAAAGAAACAATGTATGTATACACGAGCGATTAGCACTAACGTTAAATACAAATAAAGTTTTATTTGCCAACTATATTTGTATAGAATGATCCGTACGTGTCACCATTTAACTATGCGTATATAGAACATGTATATAGAGATAGAATAATAAAAGAATCAAATGAAACAATAATCCTATATACAAAAAAATTATCCCCTACAAGCTGCTGGCTGGCTCCTAACGCTAATTGAACATTCAACCGCGTAATAAGCAGGCTCAAGAACCCTAATACGCGCACACATCGTACAAACTGCGTATAGACATCATACGAAAAAAAGCCCTTTCTCACGACGAGAGCGATCAATACGTATATACGTGCCCTCATCAGCAATAATACATTTTACGCATCGTAAATGAACGGACACGCGGGTGCCAAGCCAAGCATTACGAGTCGTATTCGCGGCAGAGAATTTATTTCGCCTATGGCATATAACGTCGAGCGGCGATTATTACTACCGTTACCACTACGCAGCGCGCTGCTACTACCATACGCGCGTCGTCATCGTTTCGCGTACACCAGCACGAGCTGCCACCGTTTCCTACTGTTGTGTGTGTGTGTGTGTGTGTATATATATACCGAACTCGAAACTACGGAGAAGCCCTATACGACATAAAGTTTATTACACTATCGTAAATATAAATCGGACTGCCTGCGAGGCCGCATCATGACTCTACACAGCATCATTTCTCTTTCGCTCGAAGTTGCTCAAAGAGACTTAGCTAATCACTGACGGTTATCGCTGCGTCTTACGCGTGTATTATATGTATATATACGTAGTAGTACTATATAGTACTTGTTGCACGTATCCCGCCACGCGGGTTGTTGAACTTTTTTTCTCGATTCTTTTTTTTTTTTTTTAAGAGCTGCGTCGTTGATTAATTGGAGTTAACCACTTGATTACAACGGCGGAGAATTGTGTTTGTTTTACCCGTTTTTTGCGAAGATCCGACTTGTACAAGTTAATTAGTCAGCTGGTAGCGAAGACTTTTTTCGGTTGTGACGCATTTGATCAGTATTCTGCGGTATTGACGTGAAAACTCGCTTAATTCGACTTCGGAGAACTGAAATATTAACATCACTTTAGAATAGTTTAGAAAGCTTCGTTTAGATTTAAGTGATAAATTTAAATCACTTTTAAACAATCACTAGTTTACCTAGTTCAACAATTTAATTATTTTAATTTTTAGCATTAGCAAAAAAAATAAAAATATACGAGTATTGGTGAAATATTAATATCTATGTATCAATTCTGATAATAATAACTGTACTGACTTTTAGAAAAATAGTGTTAATGTAAAAAAATTACTACATGAAAGTTCCAGACTAAACAAATGTATGCATTTTTATATCAGAAAATAATATCAATTAATAATAATGATAGCAAAAACTCACTCTGATACTTTGGACATGATACTAATTAGTATAATCATTTCGAGTCTTTATATAATACAATGTTATTTTAATTTTGATAATACGACTTACATTGTAAAAATATAGTAAACAAATAAAAAGAAAAATCACGGTAGTCAAAAAACTGTTCCATTTATCAATTAGTGTTTAAATCATTTCTAGGTCAACGAGCGAATTCATAAATACGACTATTGACATAATAAATTACCATGCAAAATTTATCCATTATCGGGGAATTCATAAAAATTTCACAATGAATATATTTTTCACGCAAAAAGCAACTCAACGGAACAAAAATTTCACAAGAAAAACTCCTCAACGGCGATGAACTTCTTTTTTTTTGTCGACTAGCCTGAATTATTCATTTTGGACCTCATTATTTTACAAAGTCAAAGTAAATAGAAGCTCGGGCACTGAGATAATGTATCCTGACGAGAGATCGCCGAGTAGCAAAAAGTGCGCGCAGGTCTGCGTGCACACGCTGTTTGCCGAGAGTGTCAGCCATAATTGCAGAAATCGTTATCGGTCTTCTTCATCGCAGGCTCACGTACGCCACGAGAACCCTTCAGCCATCCTCGTCTTTTTCTTTTTCTCTTTCGATTTCACGTTGTTCTCTCTGTCTTACAGCGTAACGCGCAAGTTCAGCTTCGACCACTTCTGTTAAAGCATATAAACAGGGTATAGCCATTGGACGTTTTATTGGCATTTCGCGAAAAGTTCGACCGAACCTTTAATGTATGCAATAAAAGTAAAAAGGAAAGAAAGGTAGATAATGAGGGGCGAGAGAAGAGCCTGCAAAACATTGTACCTGATAATTATCGAAACTAGTTATACGTTTACTACAAAAATTCTGATAGCGAGGTCTTATCACTTTACACGACAATGAGTGGCTGTTGAGCCTACTGCACATTTAATCTTTAACAGAGTTTAATAAGGTTTAATATACTGAGATTATTTGTCATTATAGGTTTAAATTAGGGGTTATATGGTATTAAATTAGTTATTTTAAACTTACTATTCGGCTGTACGTCTAAATCAAACAGGATATAGCCAAAAATGCTAAATATAAAAAATAGATAGAAAATTCATTTTTTATGAAACATGTCACATAATTCAGAAAAAAATCTATTTAGTTTTATTTATTTATTTAAAACCAGTATAAAATTACATAATGTATTTCTATATTGCTATAGGCCACAAAGCAATTCCTATAGAGGTAAAAACATTTACCTATACATAGGTCTGGTACAACTATAATTACTTACAACTACTTATAACTAAAGTCGATTAACTATCATATAACTTTTCATAATATATCAACAGTGTCAAAACTATATTTTAATTAAAAAACAATAATATAGAACTATGTTAATTGATATTTGTCTTAATCCATTTTTTAAGTTTAGATTTTATCACTTTCTTGCTTGAACGTATCACTTTTAGTTCATTTGGCAGTTTGTTAAATATTTTAATGTCTGTAATATAGCTACTCTTGCTGCTTATAGTTTCGCTTATTTTTGGTAGGGGAATGCTTTTGTTCCTAGTGCTAGATTTAATTTGGTTATATATTTTATTTAGTTTGGTATAGTGGTAAGATATCGCTTCTAAAACAAAGGATTGTTCCAGATTAAGTGGATAACACAGGCACACAAAAAATAAAAAGTGGTCTGTTCCAGAAGACACATCATCATATCCTTATAAATTTAGATG
>JAYJLV010117400.1:0-10826 GCA_036873485.1 Torymus texanus | reverse complement strand
ATATATATTACAAATAATAGAATAATACACTTTCAAAACACATATATACTATATATACACCCTTATATTCATATGGGCATGTTCACTAAATGGTTTAATTCGATATCTTATTTAAGACATACTTCGAACTTCTTCTGAAATATTGCTTCTTAAACTCTTATTCTAGTGCTAAAGACAAATTAAAGAAGATAAATGTCTGTCATTACGATAAAAAGTTTCTGTTTTAAACTAACAATAGATGGTGGTAGTTTCGATATATAGTTAATTAGTTTCGCACAAAACTTTATAATAAGACTTTGGCATTAATTTAAAATGCCACGTGTAAGTGCGTGAAATACTAATCTACTCGATCCCAGAATAGAGTAAATTAATTAGATATACAGTTATCAAACATTGCTACTTCTTCGTGAGCAAATCATTTCGTTTACAAAATTAAAAAAATAAGTATCATATACCTTCCTAATTTTTACGACTATCACCACAATCCGTGGGTTTACTCGGTACCGCACGATATTTTTTGGTTGGACTTATTCTTTCGCGACAACGGCCACAAAACAAAAAGCACACTGCACTGCCTGCGCCCAGCCTGTTGGAACAGCAGGGCTAGAGCAAGTGCGACGACAACCGTATGAATTCAAAGCGCCCGGCGAGAAAGAGAGACTTTACACATTGTACACCTAGACGTTTGACATAAGAAGACGCATCGTCGCGACGAAGTGGCCAATTTCGCTTTGCCCGCTGCCGCGCATGCGCTGCTATATGAGCGAGTGTGATCGATTTGAACGTTATTCTCATGACTGCTATTTGGTGTATATTCATCAACTATCAAATGGTATAGCGGGTGGACGTTCGCTTTTAAGTTTACGTTCTCGAATAAATGCAATGTTCTGATAGAAAATTAAGAACTGTGTTAGATTGTTATAAGTTGGTGAAACAGTAATAATTAATAGTTATAGAATACGGTTGAAAATTCTACTAATAATCGTAGCAGGCTAGAATATTTATACGATGCGATTTGCCTATTTTTTTCTTGAAAGTAAGAACAACAGTGATATTATAATAAATTTCATAAATCGTGTATTTTTAATAAAAAAAGTTTTACAAAATTATAAACTTATTATTTATTCAGTGAATTATCAGCATTGAATTAATAATTCAAGAAATAATATGATGAATCAGAATGCAGGTATATTATTCATATAGCATGACTTAAAAAGTGAATATATAATGATTTGTCAATATAATTTAGTATTACAGTTCTCCTTCTCAATGCCGCCGCGGTCCTCTCACTCCAATCCTATTATCAACAATGTAATTGAAGAGAGAAAACCGCGGCGGTATTGAGAAGAGCGGTTATATATTATTCGTTTGATAAGACTATTCTTATATACTTCTTCTCTTTAAAATCAAGGTATTTATAGGACAGGTAAAACTATCCAATAAGAATATACCGCAATTAACAACAAACGGCTCCTTCTCTCAACATTTAAGTTTGTGAAAGAATTGAGTACATTTAAAAAAAGAACTACTTGGTCATTGTAACGACGACCATTCTTTCGTACTGTTAGTCACTTGTAACATATAAACTTTGTATTAAAACATGATAAATAAAAGAAAATGTCCATAACATCAATCTTTTCTGTCATTTCGAATATATAATAAAAAATAGAAAAAATATTAAATTAATCAATTTAAATTTCTCTAAATATACAGAAGTAGTGTAACTCAATTTTGGACAGACGTTGATTTTCGATGTTTTTATAAGTTTTCCATATATATATATATAAAAAGTAATCTGATATAGTATTTTTTTTTAAATTTCAAAGTTATTTATTTTAAAGTTAAGTGATATTATTGACTTTAAAGGTTGCCTTTTTAAAAATTATTTAACATACCCCCATAGATTATGCGCGATAATCGATACCAAATTTGTCCAATAGAATGTGTCGACATTACTGAAATATTGAAGAGAAATTAAATTCTTTGAAAATATTTATTCATAACCGAGAACTTGAATCAAAATAAAATATCGGGAAATAAATCAGCCTTCTAATAAGTTTAAAACAGCACGTCCAAAACCTTTCGCCGATATATGATAAGCACTTTTTGATCGATGGATGAAATCGGGCTAACGTACTCCTATACATACAGACACACACACATACATGTACGGTTGAGCGTAAATCACCGCGAGTACCGCGAGTATAATGCGAAATTGAAATAGATCCGAGTGTATTCAAATTTGCGCATTACATATACGCGGCTACGTACTTTTTACATACGAGTACATATGTAAAACAGTGCAATGATTCGTTCTGTACTTTACTATAGCTTTACAGATCCATGATTTCGGATGATAAAGGAAATGGGGCTTTTATCATTAGAGTAACGAGTGTGTATGCGCTTAAAATACGCGTTAAAAAAATTTATACAGTATCGATACTAGTTTTTCAAGTAATGGCGAATTGGATCAAAAACGTCGTCCGTTCGCAATCGAAATGGCAATAGAAGATGCCAGTATATAAAATGCTGCTGTTTTTTTCCGAGAAAGTTAGCCATAAAGAGATCTCAGCATGACGCGCAATCAAAATCGCATTTTCGGGAGAACACCTATAGCGTGTAAGAACCATTAATAGAGACCGCATCATCACTCAGCGACGACGACGACGACGATGCTAGAGACCGACTTGATTAACGCTAAAAAGCCCGTGGCGAATCTGTCGGCGTGCACAGCTGGGTTTTAATTTTCGGGAAAATAATTGGTTTGTCGACATTGAGCGAGACGAGAGAGAGTGAGCCTATGTCACACAAGGCACGAGAGATCGATTTCTCGTGTAATTTCCAGGCGGCTTAATTGACAATCAACAGTCGAGTAAATTGTTTCGATCGACTCGTGACATCCGCCCTGATGTCCACTCTCTCTCTCTCTCTCTCTCTCTGTCTATCCGATTATCGCCTTAACTACTGCCGGCCTCGATTATACCAGCCGATTGCCGAGCTTGCGAGACAAATTTTACCCTGGTTATATACTGGAGAAAGAGTGTAAGGGGTGGAAGGAGGTCGCACGACGGAATCACAGCTACACACGCCGATGACGTACGACAAACAATGCAACCTCGGCAAAGGTTGCCGGCGTGCCATCGGCTTTTTCGCTTCTCGGTTGACATGCATTTCTTTTTTTTGCGACGACATGTGTTTGTCTGCTTTCTAGTGGTGATTCCGGTTTTAATGGTCAGGAGGTACGAGTTCACGGGTTTTTTTTTTATGTTAGTCACTCGTTAAGGTTTATTTAGTGTAGTTGTTTGAATTCATTTTTATATATTTTAATGTGATAAAAAAAAATATGTTGGTGTTTATGAATCATAGAAGAAAGGTAAATATTAACTTGAAAGTAATAATAAATATTTATATTATTTGAATCTTAATGCTTGAAATTATGAATTGTATTTTTAAGTAACGTTACTTGACAAGTAAATTTAGTGAAGTTATTTCCAATTTATTTCTTCAACTTTAAAAGAAAGGGCTATTAAAAAAAAATAAAAGTTTCAACAATGTATAAATTTTAATTTATAAATCCTAAATAGCTTTAGTATAATAAACTTTCACCGACGCGTGAAAAAATTAGACGGTTAATATTCAGTACGTTAATACCTTGAAATTCAGTAATTATGCATGTCACAGGAATAACTCCATTATTAACCTGGGATTTGTTAATCAATTTTAATTACATCAGTCGCGGTAGACACGAAACACGTGACATCCAGCGACGCTGATAATTCGTACAAATTTTCCAGGATCGAGCTTATACATAACGACAAAAAACTTTGCGAAATACTCTCGCGTTCGTCTTTTAAAAACTTTCTTTCGCGTTGTTAGTCCCCGGTGACACCTTGTGATGGATTCCGACATTATGCCTGGTCAGTCTTCCATACTTTAGTAATCATCATTTTGACAATGATGGATCGCATTTCGAAGGTGTATGTGCGTTGCAAAGTTTTGAAACGCGGAAGCAGTAATTTCCCGATGAATTTGCTTTTCCATAAGCAACTAATATCAATTCGAAACGCTTTACAAATTGTGAATTTTCGAAATCGACAAGTCAATAATTCTCAATATAGTGCGGTGAATATCATGCAAAAAAATTAATTCATTGTTGTAGTTGTTTATTGTTTTATCTTATAGTCAGTAAAAACAATAAAATATTATGCTATCTCCTAGCAAAACCTTAAAGGATTAGCTTTCTCAGGCTTTTACAAAGTTATAAACCGTGAAATTACATGTACACTATAACATGGTAGAAAATAAACAACTTTGTTGGTTAAAATATTAATTAAATGGGTAATTTATACTTAAGATTAACATCAAAATTTAATTAAAACTATTCAAAATTACAACTATATATTAAATCATCTATAATATAATATTTCAACGTGTATATTCATCGTCAACAGTAGCAAAATAATCATGGTCTAGCGTTTTGCACGGAGTATATGAAATCAGTTACAAGCCACATTAATTTTTTCATATACCTATATAATAAAAATAATGTTTTTATATAATATTTATGTTTAGAATATATGAAACTTGAGATACAAAAATGTAATGATGTGATTATAATACATATAAAATTGTTATAATTATAGTATTTTTATAAGAGTACTTATGAACTTTGAAGTAGAATTAAAATATACTTATATATCATCCAAATCACTCATATGCATATAACAATTGACTACTAATTACTCTACTGTTCCTAAAATTAAACGATTCTGAAATTGTTCAAACCTACATTCGCATAACACTACAGTATAGCCACTGTTGAGTATTCAACTTATCCATTGAAAAACCGACAAAACTGCGCCACGAAAATTACGCATGCGCACACAACGCATCCGCACAGCTCAAGTAAATACGAGTACAATACGCGTTTTTATCGCAGGCCGCGAGAGATCGCGAGCAGACGTTCGAAAGAGGGAAAAAGTATGCAGGCAAGCGAGGCGCGTGCAGGCGTCCGCGAACGTATATAAAGCCAAAAATATCTCGATCCGGTATACGGAGCCTGCTCCTCGATCCGACGCGGCTACGCCAATATGCGCGCGAGCGCGCAGGGCCATAAATCGCCGCGCGGCTTGCGTCCGATAGCGAGAGAGAGAGAGGGAAAACCATCTCGTGCGCAAGGTGAAATTGGCAAGATAAAATTTCTCTCTCTCTTTCCGTATACGTGCTATACGTATATACGTATACACGTGTCTTTCGCCCGTATACATATATAAGCGGCGGTTATGCGGCTCGTAAAGTCACTTGTCAAAAAAGAAACGGAGATCGGCCAAAATACTTCCAGTAATGTCATGAATGTTTCGAGAGGACAAGCGCGGTATAGCGGTTTTAGAAACGTGACTTGATGCTGTTGCAATCATGTACGAAGCTTTTTTCGAAATGAGTTAAATAATTAAGGGAAGATCAAAAAGTTATAAGTATATACGTATATTTATCATAAAACAACTTGGAAAGGTTATCGAATAATGGATTTTGGTTATTTTATACTGGAAAATTCATGTTTCCGAACACATAGTTACACACACACACACACGACGCTAATGTCGATATTGCTTGACGTCAACTATGGAAAGTTTTGATGTATCGTAAATCACAGCTAAGAAGTTTAATTTGAGCGCTTACAGAACTTCGCCGCATAGTTATAGCCGACTGAAAGTGTATCCGAGGCGCTTATACACATCATATCGAAACCGCAGGGGAGCTAAATTTCTGAGCCTTGAACGTTTGGCAATAAACCTCCTCCAATTTAATTGCCGACGCTATCATCTTATGCGTGGTAATAAAAATTCTTGCTTCTATTAGTACAACTATTTTCGTCTCAAAAGCTGCCATAATCCGATACAGTAGGAATTTCAAGACCTATAAGTGAATATAAGTTTACGGTAAGATTATGTAGCTTTCAGAGAGAAGACTTTTATAATTTATATGAGAAAATTAATATCACAGTGCAATGTTATAGAATGATGTTAAGAACGTATATATAAGGTAAAAATTAAAAGTAATATTAATCTTCTAATTGTTTGAAAACGCATTAGCAACGTTTAGTAAATATATAAATACTTATCACTCATTTCCGATCGTGTGGAGTTAGAAACAGCAGTAACACACAATTCATCTCCAGACTGTTATCATAATATGACACAATCACTCGATCGGAATGCATAAACACGATACCCCCACCGTCTTATCAAAACATCGTCGTCTCCGACGTTCCCCAGCCCGTTTGTTCCATATCGAATTCCCCCTCGCTAAATGGCACGAATTAAAATAGCAGCTCGCGAAATTAATTCACGCGTCTCGAGAGTTATAGAGAGGGAGGGAAAGGAGAAAAAAGTAAACCTGTGCTCTCGAGATTAAGCGTATGCGGCGCGCGACGAATACATATTCATGAGAATTACACGAAACGGTATGTGACCCTATATATAGAGCGTTATAGCGTTGGTGTACACGTGCTGTTTCCTCGCGGCCGACCCAGAAAGCACTCGAAACTAATTGATTAACATTGAGAATGCCGCGGATTCCGGCGAGAATCGGAGAGGTTCATAGAACCCATGGCTTACAAGAAGGGGAAAATCTTT
This sequence comes from Torymus texanus, assembly GCA_036873485.1. Classification (NCBI taxonomy): domain Eukaryota; kingdom Metazoa; phylum Arthropoda; class Insecta; order Hymenoptera; family Torymidae; genus Torymus; species Torymus texanus. Next base: position 4,191 of record JAYJLV010117400.1, on the reverse strand, counting down.
GTGGGCGCATTCCTTTGGATTAATTCCTTGCCTTTTGATTTCGATAGTCTCGCGCGTGTCAGTTTATTCAATGAGATTGTTTGTGTGGGGTGTTGTTTGCCTTGTAATTGAGTAATTAACGGTCTGGCATAATAGTTTGGAAGTAGCCGGAAGTCCGTTATCTAAATGTAGCGAGAGAGAAGGTTGGAAAATTTTCGTCGTTCAGCTGCGAGAAATGTAATTGAATGTGACTATGCGAATGCGATTCGATTTTATCTATTTTCCGTGAAAGGGGAATACTTTCATTGTAGAGAGCTTTCCATACAAATAAAGATGTAAGATATAAAAGTAGAACAACGCGCACGACGTACAATAAGAGCAGAGAAGCCGGAGTGTTTTGATTCAACCTATATTCGTTTTCTTTTTTTTTTATTCCGTTTCGTTATTCTTTATATCCCTTTTTATTATTCCTGCTCGAGGCTTGGACTCTTGCTTAAAAAATACATACATATTTATTCGTAACAGCTAACATTAATGGAGAGCCTGTATATATGTAAAGATTGTAAAGAATACTAAAACTTCTTTAAGTAACGTATAATACGGTTCTGGTAAACAAAAGCGTACAATATAAGTTAAAATTCTATATGCTCACATAAAAGTAAATATAAAAAAGTACTACGATAAATAACGTTTTCTATATTCATATTATATTCTTTGTGAATAGCACAACACGATACATCCAAAATTACATTGAGTTTTCAATTCATAAAAATGGTATATTTTCCTCGTGAAAATAAAACAAACATCGATTTTGAAATCCAGAAAATTCAACAATGCGACTTTTTTCCTGAACAAATAGATGCCTCCAGAGTATAATCAACACTCGAATCGATTTCACCGAGATGAGATTTTAGATACGCGCTATATATACCGCTGTATAACATTTGAAACAGTCACGTTTCAATTAAACATTTTTCGAGGCTCTATGTATGAGCGAGCGATAAACAGAAGTAGATAAATAGATAATGTCCGAATAGTTTTATTTTTGTATCAGTTTATAACAAAGGTGCCTTTGAAAAATATCGATTTTTAAGAGTCCTTGTGTCCAGGCTGAAAATTACGTATTGGATATTTATCATGACGGATCGTTTGATTGAAAATTCATGTACTAAGTTCACTTAATAAATGAATATTTATATATCTCTAATTTATACGTTTATCTATAGAAAAGTTTAACTTTATTATATTAAAGTTTACAGAGAATATACTATGAAGTTTACGTTTCTCAAGCTTGCGTACTTTTCATTGATGTGAATGTTTTTCGAAGAATTTCAAAATTATAATTCTGGCCGAATCCAATTTTAAATCAAATATTTATTTTTCTTCCTATTTTTACAGAAAATCTTTTGTATTCACTTCTAAAACTTTCCCTAGAAAAATAAAACAAAATATGCGATACCATATAAAACAATAAATATTTCTGTTAGACTTCAACATGTTTATTTAAGATTTTTTCACATCTACACCGTGTTTGTTTTATTTTCTGTAAATAAAATAAAAACTATTACTCATATACACCATTGTTTCATTCTATTCCGCACAAAGTTCTTTTGCAAAGTAAATTTGTATATAGTTTTTTGGAGCGTAATAACTAAGTGGTTTCATTATATACCTATAAACTTGACTTTCAGCTACTTTATTTGTCCAACAACCACACGATTGCATCTTCATCTCAAAGCTTTTCACCCAGACAATGGTAAATATAATCAACACTTGCGTCAACTAAGTATATAACTTCAACGATAAGGTACAGTTTCACACTCTTCTGCATTTGAAAGAAGAGAAAAAACCCCGCACGGAAGAAGCTCTTTTCTATCGAGAAAAAAGAAGACGATGAAAAAGATGCGATAAAAATGTGAATCGTTAAAGCACAGAGCTCAGTCGAATAGAGCGAGGAATAGCGATGAAAGATAAGAGATAAAAGCCGCTAAGTTTCCAACGGAATTTCGCGCGGCCAATTCCATTGTCGCGTCACGAGGACAAAGCCGAAAGAGAACCGCCCGTCGTAGTCGGCGTCGTACTCATCGTCGCCGTTATAATTGCCTTGTCGTTAGACGAGAATTCTCGAGTATCATATATGTCTATATATACGTAGCAGCGCGGCGAATGAAGAATTCATGCTGAATATATTTGCGCTGAGAGCGTAAGATCTCGCGACGCTGTGGAAAAATGTTAGCGAGGAGGAAGGATTTTATTCGAAGAATTGGATTCGAAGTGGCAGCCTGAAGATGTTACGTGATTTCGCGTACAGTGGAAATATTTTATTTGAGCTTCAGCTATTCTCTATTTTTCTACTGAAAGCATGAATAGCCGAGTTGATTTACAATACAAAAGTGTAAAGCATTATAATATGTGAAAATTGTAAAGTGAAATTTGAAGTTCAGATATATTAACTTATAAATTGATTTTTATATATACTAGCTAGATTCAACGAGCTTCGCGCGTGTATTGGTTTTCATTATTTTATTTATTTATTTTTTTTTTAAGGTTATGAGCACACGATCAAATTAGTTTCAATTTAAAAGTTTCTGTCAATCAGTATAAATTAAACGATAATAACATCAATTCCTATTTTAATTATTAAGTTTTAAAATCTTATAAACTCGAGAATTCAATCATGAAAATTCAAACATATTAGATTTTTGCGCCTATTCTGTATAGACCAATCTAATCAGTCTACAACAACCAATCAAACATGCCTTATTGTAGTAGTAGTAGTAGTATTTTTTGATGGCCGTGGTTCTCACCAGAGACGCCGATATGCCATATTAAAACTTTGTTTATACTCCAAGGGAGTGAAATTTGTTTGTTAGCGAATCCTATAGATAGTTGGAGGACGCTACCTCCCCAACTACTGAACCTACAGTTTCAAGTGGGTTCCAAACCACCGAGACCACGGTGAAAGTAAGCACATGAAAAATTCGTGTTTCAGTGGTGCCGGCTTTTTCACGGGAGCGGGAATCGAACCCGAGACCTTTATGGTACGAGTCCGATGCGCTACCGCTGAGCCACCGTGGCTATTCTCATACCTTATTGTGATGACAGATTTCATCCATCACTGTTTTAAGAGAAGATTTGAATAAAGATAGTAACGAGAAAACAAGAATACAATTATTCATTTTTTTAACTACTAAAACATCAAAATAAAAGAAAAATTCCTCTTAATAATGTTTATATAGCTTATTTCGCGAAAAAATTCTTCAATATATAAAAGAAGTGGACGAAGTAAAGAGATTTAATGTGCTGTAGAAATGACACGCAGAGACTTTAATGGGTAAGTGAATTGCAGCAAGCTGACGACTTGACGGAATACATTTTTTACTACGCGTCCTTAATGTTTGTAATTTTGAGAAATGCCGCAGGTGAGGTTAGTCGAAAAAAATTAAAATTTACAGCCGCCCAAGCTGAACAATGCTTCCAACAGCCGTTACAATGTGCACGGATTACAACTTTAAACTAATTTTTTTCAAATGACATTTCATATCTACACTCGTATTCCGCGTGACCTCGATAAATCAGTAAATTTTTTCCGATCCTCCAGAAATTTAGTTAAGCGCTGAGCATTATTTCAATTAAAATAGTTTTCGAATGGAAGTAGGTTACATACAGCAATGTTTCATTTTTCAATTAAGGAAAAAAAAAATTGTTCAAGGGTCCGTGATATTGCGGTGACGATTAATTAAAAAAAAAAAAAACTTTTTTGAGAGTTGCGTTTAAATTTGTTTCAAAACCTTGAGTCATGACGTAAAGGGAAGATAATAGTTCAAAACGTACAAATTAATTCATTAATTTTATTATAATTTATATGGTAGTCTTATGGAATTTTTTAATTAATGATTTCTTAATTTTTAACACACATTATAGTTGTTCTTAAAAGATTTTGAATGAACAGTATTATATGAAATATAAATGCGTGCTTCTACTATTCAAACGATACTACTATTGTACAACAATTTTTGTAGCTCAATTAGATATTTATAATTTTAAAATATTTTACAATAAATATCAAATACAAACATGTGAATGATTTTCTGTTTTCTGCAATAACATATATAAACTTACACCAACTTCTTTGAATCCCGAAAAAATTATAACCGAATTCTTTCTCATACTATATATATATATATATATATATATATATATATATATACA
>JAYJLV010117389.1:0-10827 GCA_036873485.1 Torymus texanus | reverse complement strand
TTTTTCGCGCGTGGGGAGAGAGAGCGCGCGTGGAGAGAGAGAGAGAGAGAGAGAGAGAGAGAGAGAGAGAGAGAGAGAGAGAGCAATGACGCCGACGACGACGACGACAACTTCGGTGGCAGCTAGAGAGAGTTACGTAAGCTCGGTTTACGCACGCGTTCGCTCACGAGCTACCAAAGCAGACTTGCGGCGCGAGTGATGCATATTATGCGACGAGCGCGTCGTTGCATGCCTCCTGCGTATGTATGCGTGAGTGCATGCGTGTATATAAGCGAAGAAGCTACGAGTCGTGGCACGATCAATTGTGTGCCAGTCGCGCGCGTGCGGTACAGTGTACCGCGCGCGCGTCATCGCGTCGCCGTTTAATCGAGCGACGCCCGCCACTCCGCGCGCACCCCGAGAAGATTCGCTAAATGAAATATCTAAACGAGCGACGACGACGACGACGACGACTATGCGCGTTGAACGAGGAATAAGGTTTTACTGCATGCATGCGAGTGCGAACGAACGCGTCGGGAGAGTCCTTCGTTAGTCGCCCGCGTAAGAAGGACACAATAAATGCCGGGAGTCTATCTGTGTGTGGCCAATATATGTAGCGTCTCTCGGTCTATCTATGTATGTATGTGTGTGTGTGTGTGCGGCATATACGATAGAGCGACCACGTGCACGCCACCGCATATGAGACGCATGCACGCGAGAATTGGGTGTGTATATACACACACACACACACACACACACACGAGCACTCGCCAATGCATGCATCGAGGGGATTGTGCAAGTTTCACGAACGCCTATATGTATATTATATGCGCGCGCACCCTTACCGCTACTGTTCTGATAATGCATGTAGCCTATAGCGAGCAAACCCGCAAGTGAAAATCGGTCGCGAGGGCAAAGTACACCGACACGCGGCGCTTCGTTCTGGGCACAATGCTTTTTTCTTTTATTTATATAGTATTTTCGGGAGATCTTCGAAGGTTGAATTCTTATTTACGATGAAATTTTCTTATCGCGCAGCGTAAGCGAGATCTTCATTGCTGGAATATAGTATATGCCCGAGCTATAAATAACGGTTATAGTGATATTTTTGACATTTATTGCAGGTCGATAAAACGTATGCTTTCGTATCTAACCAAGTGAAATTTGTTGGTTATACCTATATAATACTAACAATGTCAATTAATAAGTGTGAAGTGGAAAAAAAATTGAAAAACACAATTGTAGCGGAGTTTAAGATTGTTAATCGTTAAAGCGCTATCGAATCGAGTTAAAATGAGAACTTTAAAATACCATTTCGAGAGTTTGAAAATCCCATTAGCATAAACAAGTGCCATCCACTTTGCGAAAGAATCTACTTAACAAACTATTCCCAGCCAATGCGCGCGCGCATCCATAGTGTCATTAAATTCGATTCGCCGTCAACAAACACACGCTACGCGAGTAACCAAAACAAATCCAAACACCCGCGCGTGTGCGAGCACGCGCGTTCGCGTAAACGAACGCAATTACGATCCTTTACAATGTTGCCGCGTGCCGCATCGCGTGTAATTTTCGATCCGAAATTGTCTCGCGCCTTGCGCGCGCACGTTTATGCGTTCATAATTTCATATGCTACCTAACCGCATGTATGCATATGTACATATATACTTATATATATATACACACACACACACACACATACACACGTGGACAAAGAGGTAAAGTGGAAGTGACCACGCGGAAACGTGGGACCGCCACCGTCGTGCACGCGCACCTGCCCGAGCACCGCAATTTACGCGGACACTACTCTCACGTTAAGGAAGATATGGTTTTATCCTATCTGTGCTGTCGAGGCAAAATAAAAAAGTTAGGCGTCGTCATTAGGTTTTGCGTCTCTCACCGCGAGAGTCTCTTGCGGTTGTACGTCCATGCGGGAGTGATTTTAGTCGTTCACTGACAATGAAAGTGGAAGAGATAGTTGGGGAAAATAGTTGGAAAGTAGGAGGGAAAGAAATTCTTAAATTTGCACTACATTTTTAAAGTTTACCGACGAGTTCGAAGTTATCATAGATGGACTTGAGATTGTCACCTCTAATGTTTGTGATTGGTCGATTTGTAATGGACATGTAACATTTGATTGGCTCACGTGTCAGGGCGCTCGGAACGCGCATTATCACTTCTATAGTTTGTTAAAATGAATTTATAGGGAATAAGTATTTAATCGAATATTTAATAGTAAGAGAGAATAAGAAAAAATTATATCATCACAACAATGTCAACATCTCGATAAAAATAATAAATTGATTAAAATGCCACTTGGTCTTGTAAATGGAATGGAAGCATCATATAATTTGCCCACTGCGCTAACCTCTTGACCTTCTTTTCACGAACAAACTGTATAGCCTTCCTTTCGCTCTATGAAAAATCTTGATCTCTTTTTATTATTTTCTGTAAATATTTAGAAGTGGCCAGAGGGAATGCAAACAGATCAAAATTGCGACTTAGAGACACACTTTAAGGAAAATGTGAGCAATATTTTACCGAGTGCAGCGAGTTACGTACGCTATAGAATTCAAGATCGAAGAATATTTTCAATCTGCTGAGATAAATACTTCTTTTATTTCCATATTTCTCTTTAAACATATAACATATCATGTGCCTTTCAATATATCCACTTTTATAACTTTTTCTCACTGTACTGTGTCAAAGTAGTTTACTTTATAATGCAATGCACTCTGTACGATGTAAATAGATACGTTTTTTTATAAACTATTGAAAATTCAACGATAAACTTCGACAACACTCGTAAGAATATTGCATTTTTCCAATAAGTTTTTTAACCATGGTACTATATAGATTTTCCCTGACGCATGCGTACGTACGAATTAGAGGCAACGTATGTCAATATCGAACCCGATTAGAATGTTATAAATATTCATATCTATATTAGAGCATGTACAAATTATTGCCTTATCATGGTAATGGGGTTAAATAAACTTTCGATTAATTGTTAGTTTACGATACATTATTTACTTACTGGCTGAAGGCAAAATTTATCAATTCTATACTCGAGTTGTAAATTGTATAAATATCATGTTTTTATTGCAAATAATAGAAATTTAAATTATTGTTACACAGCTCTTTATCACTGAAACCTTATTGCATTAAGAGTAAAGTTGGAGTTAACAATTACAGTAAAGTTGTTTTGAATGAATATTTAATAGCCCGATTAAAGAGAAGCGAGTAATTACGAAGTTGAATAGCACTCTCAAATTATTTTTTAAATAAATGCATCATATTCCTTGTAATTTATATTTAATATTTGTTGACATAAAATTAAAAGATAAATGTATAGACAAAATTTTATATTAAATTTTGTAAAAATATCTTAACGACGAACAAAGCTTTAAAATATAAAATTTCCAAGAAACGAAAACCCAATTAAATAATAAATGAAGCGGACATGTAGAAATTATATTAATTACATGTATACCTATACGTAGGAAAAGAAAGTAATTTCTTAAAAATTACAGCGTGCTTTTATAATTATCGGAAATACATGTAAATGTAGTTTGAGAATATTTTTTGTTAATAAAAAATAAATATTTATATACGATTCAAATACAAAATTGTATAATTAAATGACATTTTAAAAATAGAACATATATTCGTTATTGGTGGTTTATTTTATTAAGTATTAAGAAGACGTGGAAACACAAAAAGTATTCGTTTAAAAAATTACACGTGGACAAAGCTCACACCCCTATTTACTTTGTCCAAGTATAAGTATATTTTTCCTAATAGAATGAACTGAAAACATATCCATTACAGGCAAATTACAAAGCAGCAGCTGGAGAGTGTAAGTCGTGCATTTAGCTTAACTAGACGTAAAATCGAAGTCCACGTCGAGGTCAAGGACGTTAAGAGAACTCGGATCCTTTTTCCCCGTCCTGAGAGCTGTTACTCTTTCCGTAAATCTAGAAAACAATGAACGAAAGAAATTGCACGTACAAAGCCTCAGGAGGAAGAATGACGGGGCGAATATCAGCAGCACCAAAGTGGGCAGTGGATTAACTGAGAAAAATTTTAAAACAAGTACGCCCACAATGCGGGATAGACTGCACCTTTACGCTTCGCGCGCAGAAGATAAGCTGCGATAGGAACTAAACAGAGATGGAGAAAAAAAACGTAGGAAAAGAAGTCGAAGAAGTCGAGATGTGCGCACGGGTAGGAACAAAGATGCGACGAACGTGCGCGCGAGTGTCGAGGGACTGCAAGCTAAAAGCCCGCGAGAGCGAATGACACAAGGGCGACCGAGTGAAAGGAGCGTCGAAGTTTGTTTAGCTATATATACGTGAGCGCACTCGCTCTCTCTCTCTCTCTCCCGCGTTTGTGTGAAATTAGAACGAGAATGTGAGTGAAACAGGGGAATGGAGAGGGATGCAGGGGGAAAAGAGAATGATGGCAATCAATGGTTCTCTCCCGGGGAGAGAGAGAGAGAGAGAGAGAGAGAGAGAGAGAGAGAGAGAGAGAGAGAGAGAGAGAGAGAGAGAGAGAGAGAAGAGGGTGGAAGGAAAAAGGAAAAAACTAGGGGAAAAGATGGAGTCAACATCAATGCCTCGAGAAAACTCGCTCCCGCGCGCTCGCACACACCATTGTCAGCTGTTTTTACGCGCCTTATACTTCTGCGTACGCACGAATCCTTCTATGTACGACAAACTGTGTCACACAGTCCGCAAAACGGAGGCTTTTACGTTCCCTCGTCGTCTCGTGTACCCCATCCGGTTTGTTTACATCAGGAAGAGAGAAGAGGGACAACGTACGCGCACGCGTAAATGTGACGTAAGTATATAAGATCGACCAGCCACGTTTTTTTTCGCGCTCGTATATGAGATATACTACGCGGAATGAAAGGGGCGAATAGCGACGAAGTTTTCTTTTGCTGGGCGAGCGTTTTGTAGGGGAAAATATTGCTCGTTGCCGCCGCCACGTTGGGGTTTTAGTCCGCCACTAAGGCTGATTTATTGACTCGACAGCAAAAGAGAGAGAGAGAGAGAGAGGTAGGTATTTATGGTCGCAGAGAGTAATTGATAAGGCGCGCCTGCTTCTTTCGGGGGGGAGATCGTTTTATGACGTGGAATAAGAAATGGTCGTTGGGTTAGACATGTCTGCGACGATTTTGGAAATGGAAAGTTGATTAGAAGCATTTCGGTTCTTTTGTATTCCGACTGTAGTGGGGTAGGATATAAATGAAATGTTTTGGATTACGCTTACAGCAGAATTTTTCTACGAAAGAAATATCGTTTACTAAAATTCTAATCTCCTAATAAAACATTCTCAGATAACATTAATAACGAAAGGCCGGAACATCTTCGAATTCATCCCATGAGTTTACTTTCCATACAATCTTCTACACGAGAGAGTTTACGAAATTTTTTAAAACACCATTTCCCACTTATTTTCATTCAATTATATCTCACTCGTATTTTATTTTGAATTTGTATGAAAAAAAAAAATCTAAAACGCTGCTCTCTCTTGAACCGATTCTCGTTGACCTACAGAGCTTGCACGTCAAGCTGCAACGCACGCGCATATATCCGGATTATACGCACGCGCCGTCGCCGACGCCCAGATCGAAACGTTGCGCGCCAGCGAAGCATCGAAAATCCGTCGAGTAAACGTGTGTGTAAACGTGTGTATATACGTGTGTATACATATATATAGTATAAACGATCTTATAGGTTCTGATTTTGGAGAGTATAGGAGAATTGTACGCGTGAATCGAAAATTTCCATTTACGCTATTAATTTGTAAAATTAATTCAAGTTACCCAAACCTCGACGAAATGCGAGCTATAAATATTTGAAATCCATGCAACAATCAATCATCATAGCTTTCGCATATAGTATCACGATAATATTGCTTCGAATGGCACGTTCGATTTGTCAAATTGTATAAATTTTCATAACACGTCGAGAGTCGCCGCAAACGCAGATCAATCCCACATTAAACTCCGATCAATCGCACTCGCGCAGAGATATACGCATCAGCAGGATGTAAATGGAACAGCGAAAATTTTGAAAGCAAATATATAACACACTCGGTGTTGTCATAATCCGGAATAGAAGCGCGTGCAATATATATAGAAGCAAAGTTTTAATTGAGCCCTCAGCGTCGGATCTCCGCGGCCCCGTGAAAGGGCTACGAGCGCAATATCCATATACTCTTCTTACACATATAATACACGCACGAGAGAACAAGAAGACACCACACAGTATGGCCATTGTCCTTCCCTTTCTACCCCTCTATACATTGCATAGAACCACGAGGCTCCGGAGTAAACAGCCTTCCGCATAGCTCGTTCTCTTCTTGCTATTCCCGCAAATGGACTACCACTACTATATACATACGTGCTTTCGTGCACACATCCTCGTAAAGTATAAGACTATCGTAGAGTACTATCGGCACTTAGATAGAACCATGAACCCCGGGGAGGGAAAAAAAAAAATTTCATTCGATCGCCGTTGCGACGTTAATGTTATACGAGCAAATTGCACGCGGAGTATATATATATATATATGTGTGTATATATATTCGTTGGCACACGAGTCTGCGCCTTCTTTTTTTAGTGTAGGAAATTAGGGTGGAGAGCGTGTGAGCAGGCGAGTTTCTTGTAGATTTATTCATTTGAATATTGAATTTGCGAGGTCTCTGAACGATGGGTATTTTCGAGCCCTTTGAAACTGGAATATTTAGGTCAAGCCGCGCGAGCGCGAGCGCTGACCTACATCGTGATTTACTATATATCTCAGCGCCCCCGACGACAGATTACGCCATAAGATGGAAGGGAGGAGAATTATTCATTCATAATTTACTTTGAAATTGTTTTGTAATTATGAATGATCGGGGGCCGATCCATCATCTGGGAATTAAATTCTTAAAACCCCGTAGTAAAGCTTTTGTTTTCAATGGTTAACCTTATACAAAAACAATGAATTTTATTAATGAAGTACTGAAAATAAAAAAAGGAATGCTAAAATTCCATTGATGTCTAATTAATCGTTACCAGCCACGCTTAATAACTAACAAAGTTCGCTATGCCTTGTCGCTCGAATTAATTACTAACACCCGTGCGAATGCGTCACAAGTAGTATATGCGTATACTTCCCGGTCTCGTGGCTTTAAGAAAACCCCGTGGTGCAAGTGAGTTGGCGCGTGCGTTAAGTGTATTGTACATACACACATATATATACACGTGTAGTGCCACTGGCGCGCTCCCGATAAAAGCTTTATCACTGCAGCCCACCGGAGTGAGAGAAAGAGAAAGAGGAACCTGTTGTACGCGCGCACAGTACATCTGCATTCGGACGCTTCGGCCGTTTTTCTCTCGCGTTACGCGCTCTCAATGCTATCGGACACTTTTTTGCGCGCAAGAATGGCGCCGGCACATTGTGTTTTTATTTTTCGCGCACACCGGCGCTTACTGTGTATGTGTGGGTGGTGATACTGCTGCTGCTATATGTACTATACTATAGATACGCGTTGGTGAATGACGTGAATTTCGTGTAAAGAGAGAGAGAGGGGAAAAAAGGAGGCCGATCTTTTTGAAAAGATTCTTTTTTTTTCATCAGTCGGAGAATACCGTGTGCGGGAATCAAACAGCTTAGCATGGAAATTCGTACTCGCACGTTTTCCGTTATATCGCCACTTGACGGTATAACGCTTGAGTTTTACTTAATATGTATAATATTTTATGTACGAGGATGATTTGAAATGTTATTTTCGGTTAATTTATTATTTGTCGAGTGAATGTTTTGCGTTTCTCATTCATTCGGTGAATATTTTTATTTATTGTTTACGATTTTCGTTCCATTTTCATACTGAATAATTACCTCGGATGCATGTTGTTATGCCTCAAAACAATTGAGATTTTCATCAAAACGTTCAGAGCGGAATAATTGTTAACTGACTAGACAGTCGCGCATAAACTGAATTCTGCGAATTTGCTTGAAAATGCAAACTGGTTGTCGAGTGAGTAAACAAAAAAATTGTCAATGTTAGCGACCAAAGGCACGCAGCATGTAATGTTTGCTAATAAAAATATGTATATTATTGATTACCATGTATAATTTTCGCTATTCATACATCCGTGATTCATCTATTCAAATATATTTTCATACCATTATATTTGAATAGTATATAAAAAAAAATAAAAAAAATCCACGAAAAGTCGGTAGTAATATGCTGGCCGCCTCTACCCGGAATTGAATAATACTGTATAAAATATATCAGGTTGCTGCTGCTTTAGTATACATACCGGAAGGCTTTTCTTCTTCGACATCTGCATAATGATCAATATCAGCGTAAACCATATCAATAAACACGGAACCGACGTCAATCGCTCAGAGCAGCGGTGATCGCGTTCGAAAAGCTGACTAATCAAAATCGACAAGTCAGCGAAGTTGCAACCGGCTGGAAACAATCATCTAAACAAAGAAACACACACGTTCGCATCGCAATGTAATATCGCACATGCGGCATTGACAAGCGCAACGGCCAGATAAAAACAAAACGTCGTTTATTCCAACTCGCGACAGCTGCACGCTCACCTCACTGCACAGTCACACACTTTTCGCATAAATTATATATCCCGAGCGGTTCTTTGTCACATCTCGCTAAAGATCTCTCTCTTTCTCTCTCTCTCTCTCTCTTGATGTCGTTCCCCAAATGTCTAGGTGCGCGGGCGTTGAAACGAACAAAACTACTCGCGCGTACGCGGATGTGCAGAGAGAGAGCGAGAGAGAGAGAGAGAGCGAGAGAGAGAGAGAGAGAGAGAGAGAGAGAGACAGAAGACCATGCACGATGTCGCGAGCAACTGTAGGAGCTTTTCGCGGCGGCAACAACTGTCCGCGATCATTATTGCGCGCAGTCGTCGTCGTCGTGGTCGTCGTCATCGTGTCATTCTCTCTCTCTCTCTCTCTTTCTCTCTCTCTCTCTCTCTCTCTCTCTCTCGCACGCGCTCGCTCTTCTCGGTGCAGCACGCTTGATATTGACAATGACCGAGTCAATCAATGCACGCGCTACTACTGCTGTTTCTGCTACCGCTCTGCTGCTACGGACTGCGAGTGATTTTTACTCGACGGGTTTTTTCCTGCTCTCTATATAAGTAGTCTCTGATGTTACATATGCAGCACGCACATGTTCTCAGCTTTTGTTCAAGTTGAAATTTTTCACGAAAAACTGTCGAGAGTGTCGCTACTGTGTATGAACTCTATATCGCGCGCTAGCGATTTTGATTCTTTGAGCGTGTGATCGTGTATGCGTGTGTATATATACACATACACGTGAATCCATCGCTCGCGCGTCGTTTTCCTTAAGAATCGATCTGCGTTGCAGATTGACCGTACCGCTCTATTTTTAGTCGGCGAAGTAATTCGAACTATGCCTATGCGTATACACTTACCGTGTGATGCCATATTCACTTAAATCCATCGACAATATTCATGTCTCACGCGGATTATACATTATGTTGGATTTGATGATTGATTTTGCTGTAGAGGACAAAGTTAATGTTGATAATGGAATTCTGGTATTATTAAATTAAAATTTCTTGAAAATATGTTTGTCCCGAGGTTATTCCAGATTTGAAAAAAGTGGTTTAGAAATTTATTTTCAATGTAACTTAAGTAGGCGTGTTATCCTGAATTCTAGGTCATCTTTTTATTTATTCCGATACAAGGGACGAAAAAAAATTTCATATTTCAGACATATACGAATAAAGGTCGGACTGTTTTTATATTAACATTCAAATTTAAAATATTGATCGATAGATTAAAATTATTAATAAAATGGACTTTTTCTATTTTTTGAGCTCTTGAATATTTTTATTTTTTTTATTTTTATAACAAACGTAACATTTCTATTGTTTTCATTTTCCCAGTCATTCTATCAACCAAATGTTGTAACAATATTTGCTTATGTAATTGATTAACAATGTTTTTCGAATAAATATTGAACATCGATTTTCATTGGTTAATTGATTCAAACGGCCCAATCAGTAAATCACTATTTGAATCGCTCATATATATAAAAAAAATATATAAAAGCGACACAAGAAGGAGCTGATTTCATGAAAAAATCTTGATACCCAGCCCGAAACGTTCGAGGAAGCGTGCCTTATCGTAGCCAAGAGATCTCTGTCCAAAGAAGGCCGCCTCATTAAAAATACTTTTTCTTTCCAGTAAACGGTTGAACCAGAAGCAATCAATCGATTTTATTCGTGGAATAATTCATTTTGTTTGAAATTAATACTCTATACTAAAATATCTGCATACACCATCAATATTTGAGCAAACAGTTGACAAAACTAATAAAACAATACTAGTACGAGATCGATCGAACGACTAGATGTAAATCCACTCCGTATTTAATCAAACTCCAAGCGCTTATTGTAAATTACGTATTCATACGGATCCAATAAGTAATATTAATACACACCGCGGATGCCGATCCTCGAACTAAGTCACAACAAAGGGCGCTCTCCGTACACGTGTCAATAAATTATTTTATCACTGTCTTCACAAGACGAACGATTGTGTCGTTGCAACTTTAACACGCACTCTCGCGTGTTACGCAAGCCGCCCGCAGGATGCTATATCGTATTTCAATATCACCAGGTAGCTCGCATGTGTATACATCAGCTCCCACGAAACGAGCGCATCACGCATTCGTGCACCTAACACCTTCCCTGAAACGTCGAAAGCAACCTCGACGCGTCTCTCTCTCTCTCTCTCTCTCTCTCTCTCTCTCTCTCTCTCTCTCTCTCTCTCTCTCTCTCTCTCTCTCTCT